>JAYRBW010141345.1:0-15080 GCA_036023295.1 Invenusta paracnida | reverse complement strand
TGCCATCGTACTATTAGCGATGTGTAGGCAATGTCCCTTCTAGATAACCTAACCCTAACGCTACGTCTATTTCTATGAGAAAATAGTATTCGAATTATGTTGCAGGAATTAACGCTAATTATGTTTAATTAATTAGTAATTAACACTCGAGTATCAGTTCAGACTCTATTAATAAAATATAAATTCTGAGGTTTATAGCTGCAAAGAGCAATTGAGTATAGAATATCACCGGTGTATGTGTTGAACTCAGGTATTATAATAACGTAAGTTTAAAAAATTTTACTCCAAATTTGAAATCAACTTTAGAGTAACTCGAAAGTTACTCTAACCTGGCTAAAATCATTATTGTATTCCTAAAATGGGTTGTTAATAATAAACTACGGCAATAAAATAACAATATAAAAGTTAATGTTAAAAAGGGACAAAATATATGGAAGTTTACAGCTATTTTTTATATTCAAAAATATATTTTTTATTTAGTTAGTTTAAAATTTCGGAATGACTTCGAACCCTTGAACGAAAATGACGTCACTCTGAAAATTTACTCGAACAGATCATTGCACAAATTTATTATCATTTGACTATAGATAACATTACATATCAAAATTAGTTAATAAGGCGTCCCTAAAATTTAGGAAAGTTATTCAGACTGAGAAATTACTGTTTACAAAAAACTATATTAATATGTACAATATAATTATTTTGTATTCTCTAAGTTTCCCGCGTTAAATTATTTTTCGCGGTTTTTATTTTAATAAACCGCGATTTAATGAAATATTAATTTGTTTTAATTATTTTTAACGTTTTTATATATACATATACATATAAGTATACATATATATTGAATACTCATATACACTATTAAAAGCTGCAGCCGCTTGTGGCTGCGATCACACCACGATTATCAAGAATCTCTTCAATTATATATTAGACATATTATTATTTGTATTTAAACATAACGCGGTCTAATAATTGAGGAGATTCTTGATAATCGTGTAGTCGAGGCCGCAAGCGGCCGCTAGCTTTTAATGGTGTATATGGGTATATAATATATAATGTATATATTTAATGTATATGTATATATAAAAACGCTAAAAATAATTAAAATAAATGAATATTTTGTTAAATCGCGACCTATAATAAAATAAAAACCACGAAAAATCATTTAACGCGGGAAACTTGGAGATAAGCAATTATTAATTTAGTATTCGGATGATCAGAACACACATACGTTTAATAAAATTAAACTAAAATAATAGTACAACTATTATAAAAATAGAAAACTATTAGAAAACAACATTCTTTTGTCCATGGTATCCCAAACTATTTGATTCTAAAAATGTAACATTAAAAATAACGGAAATAAAACTATGAACAGATAATTTAGTTAAATATTGATTAAAACAGTTTAAAACTGTTTAAAAAAGTTAAAAGTTATACAAATTCTTCTTCTTTAGTAAATTCTATTCAAATATATAAAACCTTGTACTTGTAAAACGCCTAAATAAATATAATGTTATCTTGGTTCATTTTATCTCTCTCTTGTATATGACGTCAGGTTCACCAGTGTAACTAAAGGGCAACATTCGCTATGAACGAAAGATTTCTTGTTAAGTCATATACAACAGTTGATCGTTTATATGCATACAGTCATTAACACAGTTCCATAACAATGACGGGGGTAGACAGTGTAGAGCAATGTTTATTCAGACAGTCGCTATACAATACAACAATTACAGGTGACTGACTACCATTCATCTCCTAAGGTAGAAACCATGCAGCATCAAACTAAATACAATATTATGTATTAAATGTATTATTATATTTAGTAATCATAATATATTTGTAATAATACTATTTGCACTCTTTTCCCGTTATGTTATTTTTGTGTCATTTGTGATAACTACTAAAATATTATTTTAATATTTTCACAATTTTTACTATTGATTCCCATTTTATGAAAGTTAAAAACATTTATAAATAATACTAACAATCATATTTTGTTTACAAATTTATATGGTTAGATGTCCTTACTTGGTTTATTCTTAGTGGTTGATTAATTAATTAATTTTAGACATATCTTGCACATATACTTGCTACAATGGATAAATATAACACTAGAACAAGTAGAAATACTTTTATAATATTCTGTAAAAAACATTCAGTCTATTCATAAGCTATTAATTCAATATAACCCTTTTACGTTAAATTATAATGGCATTTTAAACATATTTTAATTCTACAAATAGTTATGCTTTAAACTCTGATTATTTCGTATTATCATATTGTTCGTGTTATGGATTAATAAAACATAAATATCGTGTAGGCAATATTTAAAAATTACTTATAAATATTAAAAGTTGAATTATTATTATTAAAATTAAGATAATATTATACTTCTATCCAACAGTTAATATATACACATATTTGTTTTCGTAGGCATACACTGCCATTTTAAGTTGGAGCTCTGTCATATATAAAAAGAGGACTCAAGTGCATTTTGACTCAACGTTTTTAGGCTTTATGTTTACCGACTATCTGCAGCTCATATTTATAAAAAATAAATAAAAAGCTTTGGAGTTGCCACTACAAAGTTCAATTATAGGTCAAATTTATACTACTTGAATTTGGCCTTAAGTAGTGTAACTACCGATATTTTAGGTCTTGATAAGCATCAATGTATGATTAATAGACATACTTTATAATATGACCGAAAATCATTTTGTCACTCAAAAATTTAGAATAGACCTCTGTTTTGCATATTTTGACCATCTGGGCCTGTGGGGGACACTAACCCCGGCTATGCAACTTAAGACATACTCTTCTGATAGCCTCTTTGATAATGCACGCAAACCTTTATCCTCAAAATATTAATTAAGCCCATCTTGGCTCCCGAGCGACAATATATTTATTAAATTCAAACTTTTCACTTATAGATAACATTTAAGCCATTATATGAGATAGCACCCCATAAGACATAATCTGTAATAACAGTCAGGAAAAGGGAAATTCCGATGCTAAAGAAGTACATCGTTCCAATATAGTCATTTGCCAATAGTTCTATTTCTTTTTCTTATTAGGCTAGCCTACATACACATGTAAAGATTTTATATATTTATAATGGGAGAAATTCGGACATTCTAGTTTAATAGTTATGCTTTTATGTTTAATTACATTTTAATTGTATTTACTTCAATCTGTGTGTGTTAAAAGTTGGTAATATTGTCACACATTCTGTGTAGCTACTAAATACACTAAAAATGAAACAAATTCAAATTATGTGTTTAGAATGTATTACTTTTTATTTTCAAGGATATATTACGTGTTGTGTTGCATAACAAAATCTTAATAAAAATATCCCAATATTAAAAAAAATTCAATCGAAAACAAAAATGAACTACTTAATATCTATAAGTTCAATTAATTTAAAACAACACTTTTTTAATCGAAAGTATTCTTCGTATTTAAAGACCACAACTCGCAATACAATTACGTTTTCGAGGTAAATATATTCCGAACTGATATTAAGTCTCAATTGAATTGAATTTTACCTTGTTGAATACAAAGAGAACAGTGCCTAAGTGCTGATATTTTCCGATTGTGTACAATACTGTATGGTTCCTACCACTGTAGTCAATGGATTCCAAAGTCCTCTTTACTTTTTCCACCCAGAAAATGCGTCTGGATATTATATCTAAAACAGAAAAAACATAGATGTGTACTGTAAATCTCAAATAGTAGGCATACGTATTTATAAAGTAGAAAATGAAAATGAAAAAAAAACGAAAACATACAATTAACTAAAAGAACAGATCTGTTTCTGATTTGTGACTTAAGTTATTCGTATATTTTGTCGTCGAGTAAGTAAACAGGAGTGTATTATGCACACACGCCAGAACTAAATACCAACAAATAGTTTTGGCACAGATAGTAAAAACTGGAATGCTTAGGAACCAAACGGTGTTGAACTGATCGACATGCTGAATCCTTACTACATTTCCCAAGAAAATAAGTGCGCGTTCCATATTTGGTAGTTTGCAATTTCACAGTTTCAAGTAATGAGCGTCAATAAAGTTATTGTTCAGTAGAAATTTTGACAATTTAAATTGAGTAGGTAGGTATACCTAATCGTCTCTTTTTTAACATGATAAATATTGTTATTTTGTATTTTGTATTTTGTAATTAACAAATAGCAATACTAAAGTTACTAAAAAGGAAAATGATATCTCCATACTTATATAAATAGTGCATGTATATTAAAACTTAAGGTTGGTAACCTTTAAGTATAAATGAAAGAAAATAAAGATTACTATATGACTATATGATTATATATGTAAATATATGTGTATTATGTATAATATAAATTATTATGTATTTCATTTATATAATTTTATTTTATCCTTCTTTTATTATGCTATATACATATAACATTATATATTGCACCAGAGTGTTACTAGCTACAAGTTTTAATATACATAGGTATAGCGTAATTCACAATATTTCATAATATATAAATCGAATCAAAGCGTTTGAAATAACAAAAAGTCTACTTTAATTTAAAATAAGAATAAAAATGATTATACGAGTATATACATATATATAATTCATAAATGAGGCCTGCATTATAGTATTTAAAATAAACATCATAAGAAGTTGCCATTTTGGGGTCAGCGTATATTATGTATATATCGGACCCTCGCTTATTTATAATTATTAATGTTATCGATATACGATATTGAAAAGACGGTCTTTGGAATAATTTATAGAGAACAATTATTTTTGTGTAAAGTAGAGAGTATTTCAATAGTATAAAGTAAAAGGAAATAAACTATAATATTGTTTTAAAATGTTCTGCTTTTCAGTCATAAAGACCGCATGTAATCACGACTTTAATGATAAGAAAACACTGTATACATATTTGACAAACAAAATAGTCTCTTCAGTATAAACTTACCAATTTCAATACTTAAAGTCATCTCCCCTTGTTTGAATGGTACAAGTAATCTGCCGAAATTTCCTCTTAAATCTGTCATGTGGATCCCATTTAAGCTCGAAAATATTAATAATCTGGAAATATAATAACACAAACATTATTCAATACGTTGTTACATAAAAATAATCATAAAGTAGCTACAAAAGGCGGAACCGCAGTCTTTCCGAGGCAATTTATTTATATTGTATTATTTTTCATTTATAATCTACATTATACTCAGCTAAAATTAACATGAGTGTAAAACAATTTTATTTTATTGATTTACAATTTAACTAAGTAAACAACAGATTCATGCATATATATGTAAGTTCCATTTGGTTAGTTTTTTATTAATCTACTATAAATAAATTTTTCACATTTGGAAACAAATGATTATATACCTTTCAGGAAACTTTTTATCTATAATATATAAATATAATAATCAATGTAAGACTCGTATACATATATTCATCAAACTAAAACTAAAGCCAAAACTTATATTTTGGATAAAAGAATAACTTATAAAATCAATATAAATGGATAATTATTACATGAAAACATGTCATATATTATGTAAATTGTGACAATAAATAATAGTCATTCATTTGAATATTAGTGATATTGCCTTTAAAGGTTTATGACAGAAATAAAATGTACGTATGTATGCTTATACCTATGCTTAGTATGCAAGACTATATATGTGAGTACATGGCTATATATGTGAGTACATGACTATATATGTGAGTACATGACTATATACATCCGTCAATGTCATTACTGTACAACCCACTTGTCATTTGAAACAAAGGAAAGTAGTTTATTACGAGAACATTTTCGATCGATTCTTCGCAATTGCGTCATTGTATTTACTAGTACTTTTATACCTTGAAAACTATAAGTATGAACACTAAATAATTAAAAAATAGAAAAAAATGAAGAAATTACACAATTTGTTTGCTTCTACACCTACAAAAAACATTCTGTAATAATTAAAGCAAATACACCTAATTTCATTCAATAAACTGCCCACGTTTATTCTGCCTCGGCGTAACAGATGTTCTAAAGTTTTCCAAGTCGTGTGTGACGATATGAGGTGACCTATTTATTTAGTCAAGTAGCAGCTAGAACGTCAATAATTGTTTGTATATTCTTTAGATCGACGAACAGTGAAGACTAACGCACTTCTAAGAACTTATTTATTAATTTCTTCTAAATTAATTGCCATTTTCTTGTCGATAAAGATATTAAAATAAGTGTTTAGTTGTTCTATGTTAGTTGGGTGAATACCAATTAATAAAACTTCAATAGATTCTAAATTATTAAATTTTCTAATAAGACTTGATTAGACACATTTTTATAAACATGTTATAATATTGATTTTATAATTTTTTACTTTTTTTTGTAACTCTACTTGTACATTGCTTCCCACTATGGTACTTCACGCTTTTTTGTTTATAAATATACAATTATTATTATTATTATTGAATATTTATAGTATTTTAAAATCGATTTTATATCATCTGTATTCAACTTTTGAAAAATCCCGAAACTTCTTATCGAGTTGCATTAAAATTCTAAAATTCATAAGCTACCTAATATATTTTAAGAATAGTGTAGACTTTGTACAAATAATTTTTTTAATTTATAATCATATAAAGGTTTAATAATATTTTTCACTTACTATTATTATTACTTAGAAACACTTTTAAAAGCTGTGTGCCCTAATAATGCCCATTGGAATTTTTAGATTGCAGTTTAAAATGCATAGCACATTATACTGGTAGGTATATATCAGATAGTAAATTTCTGTAATTCTAAATTAACCTTCTACTTAAATTTAATTCTAAATTTTAATTACAGAAAGCTATAAATTTTATTATTTATTCAATATAACGTTTAGAAACTTAATTTAACTATAGAATGTCATTATGAAGCATAGAGGCATGATATTAATAACATATGGCCTAAAATTATAAGAAAACATAATTTATCTTCATTTAAAAAATAATTTAGCCATATTATAATGACGCAGATACAATTTTTAAATAGAATTAATCAAAAGTACTAAAACGTAAAGTTTATGAGAAAAGGTGACTTTCTCGCAGCATTTAATTAAAGTAATTTATGTAGAATAGTCAGTGATATACTGCCGTTAATTAGAATTCAAGTTAAGAGTTAAATTAAATCGAGAAATAATGACAAGAAAAGTCATTATTAAATTACCCCTACACCAGCTAACCTTTAAAAAGGAGGTCCTCAAAATGTAAGGTGTAGTTTAATTTTGACCTTTTCACTCTTGGTGATATTTTAACTTTCTAATTTTATATTTAATGATGATATTTTAACTATCTAATTATCAACAGCATCCCCCAGTGGCTTTCTTATACTTAATTAACTAAAACGTGTATGTATGTAGTACTTTGCTAATATAGTTGCTTTGTGTAAACGATGCTTTAGGGTTTTGGGCATTGTGCTTGGCAGATGTATCTTGTGTAGTCATAATAGTAGCACAGCTGTAACATATATGTAGAGAAAAGTATACCTACATATACAATGCGTACTATAAGTGAGGACATTATAATCCTGCTATACAGTGTAGTTTATAACATAAGGTCACGTTTTTGTTAATTCAAAAATTATTATTTGAATACACATAGGCCTATATATATATACATATATATGTATCTTACTACAAGACACATGTTATTACACTTTCACTAAAAACAGTATACTCGTATATACAAAAAGTCAAGTAAATTTAATTATATTTAGGGCAAAATACGAATCTAAGTCGGGTTTATACATAATTACTAAACAGATGATATACAGTGATATACAATGATATCAAATCGATATTCAAAGTAGGAGTATGCATACATAGGTATGTATATAATCTACGAGGTGTAATAAATTTAGAGGAAAACAATACATTTCAAATTAATTATTTATCGGTAACTCATATTACAGTTGCTATATATTTTTGTGAGCCTGTATATTTGACTTGTTTATTTTAAATAAAAATTCTGGATAAACTATATTAGAATTCTTTTTGATTTTTGATAATTACATTACTATATAGCTCAATCATCTTTCAATCATGAATATTATCAAACATTTCTGTGATTAAAATCAAGCCGAAACATTACCTTTATGCAAAAGCGAATTTGAGTATGTTTCTGTTTAAGGTAGAGGCTTATACTTAACAAGCGTGGTCACTAATTGCTAATGGGGTCATTTAATGCAGGCAGTAGGTACCAATAATCCAGGAAATCTGAATAAACTAAGCAGGGTAAGAAGCTTATGATAATGCAGGTATTTATCCAGTGTTTTCAAAGTAGTAGTAAGAGGTAAGACATATTTTTAAATGTTGTGCCCTTATCCAAACATTTCCCATATATATATCTTAAACACATCTATAATAGCATTATAAAAATGTATTCACATTTCAAAGAAGACCGTATTGTATGCAATATATTTCTTTGCGTAAAGAAAAATAGGCATTTTATATTTTAAAAATGGTACAAAGGTTATAAAAATCATAATATTCGGATATCAAAACAATACATTCATTACTTGCATTTTTATTACACTTTTTATTAATACGAGTTGTTTGATAACGTTATTGTTTATGAGAGTTTAAAGCAAATTCTTTTTTCAAATTTTACTCATATCTAAACTTTCTCGCGTGAATATCTAACGTATTTATTTGAGTGAAATATTATTTATACATATTATTCTTTAACTTTTGCCCAGAAAATGTTCAGTTTTTCTCACTTTGACAAGGAATCCACAGCAAATCTCTGCGGCATATTTTCACTCAAATAGCTCGAAAGAGTATCAAAGGAGTCCACAGGAGGGTCCTGCTTGAGGTCGAAAACCTCGATTCCCCTTTCGGAGTTGAGGTGGTAGAGCTTCTGGTTCAACTGAAATGTCCAATACGCAGAAAACACTAAACGCGTATGCGATAAATTAGTTACGAGCAAATTACTTATTTTATAAATATAATATTTAAATAAATATTAAAAATCCAGGTATACATTATTACAGGCACATGTCATTGCATACACAAATATGATTACTTAGGTAACTTCTATTCAAAGCATAAGTTTTGAAACTAAAATATTATTGTCAAGCAGATTATTTTGAATAAAGAATGTCTAATTACAATATAATGCCTTAAAATTATTAAGATTTATTGGCTGGATGTTAACAACAATTTTGCAAGTATATCTATTGTAATTAAATTAAAGTTCAGAAGTTTTTGAAATATTTCTACATTTAAACAATAATAAATAGTCGTATTCGTGATATATAACGTATAGATCTAGATTAAAACCAGTCTTATATGAAATAAAGTCATCAAAATACAATTCTATGTCCTCTGTAAGCCGGAAACATGTTCTTAATATTGAACAACAAAAAATGAATCCCATTGTTTCTCATTTAACTACTCCGGAAGATGCAAGACACATGTGATAATAGTTGAAGACAACTATTATATCGTATCTGGTATGCTAATCGGATTAAGAGGTGAATGAAATCAGATTATAAAAAGCCAGATTATGATTATTAACCGCTTAATTGATAACATCCGATCACGTCATTGTTCTATTATAGCGTAGATTGGTATCACAATTAAATCGTTTAAATTTGTAATCAGAAATTCGGGCACTTCCCTTTTTTCTATTCAAACTAAAAGGAAATGAGATGTCTGTCTATATCACTTAACTAAGTAATAACATCATTCTGTAAGACATTATCAACAAAATAATAGATGAAAAATGCGTTAACAATTAATTAACAATCTACTTAATACTATAGCATATACATATATTCTAAAAAAATTAATTATAATGACATGTTTGTGTTAAGGCTTATGCATACCAGACGCAGTGCAGTGCTTAAAAAAAGTTAAAAAGCATTACATCTTACGCGTCAAAATCGATGAAAATTGTTAACTTTCTGAGTGTTAAAAATCGAAATTAATACCACGGTTCACTAACAGGATTAGGGTTCGCCAAAGGGGTGTATGCAATTATACCAGGTAGTAAATTTTCGGATATATGCTATATGAACGTTTTTCTAATTGTTTTAAATGAATCGGTAAATATTATTTATACAAATCACTTTATTTAAAACTCAAACTAAGCATTTTAAGAAATATTTAAATATAAATTCAATTTTATTTTTGCGCTTCGATTTGGACACGAGCAAGAGGCATGTCGGGAATCAAATTATACGTGACCTACTTAATTTCTATGGTAACGCCGAATGATTCTGACTTTTGGAAAGAGTGATTCTTAAAGAGCGACATCGTAAACTTTAATCGTAATCTACTTTTGGAAAACGCTCTATAATAAAGGTAAAACCGGACATTTTAAAACTTTAATTACGTGTTCAAACTATAATCCGATCTCTTTATATAAAATCTTTCGGACACTATTTGGTAAAATAGCCTCGCTGCTGGCTTATCGATTACGTCCCGATTCGCCATATACCATTGTAAATTTTGAGTGAATTACGTAAGAAGCTATAATGCCTCGTTGCTAACTCAGCTATCCTAGTTCGTCTAATAACTAGTGTCCCGGTTTGCCTTAACAGTTTAAAGTGTTAAGATTGCTCAACAAACGAATGTCATCAATGGCTTTTAATGACTTTAAACACAGTTCGGTAACAAGTAAATACACGAGTACCTGGGTGGATGGGGTTCTAAGACCAGGAACTTCAGACAGGGCCTCCCGCAAGGCAGTGTACTAGCCCCCAGTCTCTCCATCCTTTGGATAAAAGACCTCTACGATGACCTATACCGAAGGACATTACACCGTACATCTTCGCTGACGATCTGTTAACCAGCAGCAGATCCACCAGCATTGAAACAGCTACAAAGAAAGCACAAGCCGCGGCAGATGCACCCAAACTATGCTCCTTACCCAATGGAGCAAGGAAAGCAAAACCCAAATTAGTCTCAAGATCGATGGGATAACTGTTAGCACTGTCAACAGTGCAACTTTCCTGGGCGTCCCAATCGACCGCCTTCTACAGTTCAGCCTCCACATCCAAAGTATCTGCAAGAAAGCAAACACTAGGCTACAAATACTTAGAGCCCTAGTTGGAAGATCATGGGGTGCCAAAGAAAGTACTCTCAGGAGCGTCTGACTATGTCACCTTTGTCAGATCCTGTCTGGAATACGCAGCTAGTGCGTGGCTCCCTCAAACAGTCCCACCCCATGTCCAGAGGCTTGAAAGAATCCTGAATAAAGCCACCAGAATCATTACAGGTTGCCCTATGAAGACCAACACGGATGACCTTATCGACGAGGCCTGACTGGAACCCTTTGCGACCAGAGGAATGATTAATGGAGCCGCGATATACGAGAAAGCTATCTGAAGGAGAGAATCCGAGCCACTAAACATCCTTGCTCGGGTCCAAGTCCAGAAGAGACTATCGACTCCCTATCCGAAGGCCCCCAATCGAACGCTGACAACACAATCAAACAACATTTGGAAACTCCTTCACCATCTCAAGGAGACGACAATCCACTTCCAATGGGTTCCTTCCCATTGCGGCATAGAAGATAATGAAGAGGCTGATAAAACTGCCGACGAAGCGGCAAAAATAGACCAGTCACTATAGCCGGCATCAACACCGAAGTTATCACGAAATTAGCGGCCCGCGACTTTAGAGAAAGATGGCGTAGAAAAGATAACTTCGGCAGCACTTGGCGCAAGGATCACTGTGGAGCAAAACTCACCAATAAAGAGCTCTTCAACAACCTAAGCCATAGAGAGGGAGGCGGTCACCCTCTATCAGGTCCGTGTGGGGAGATTAACTTCCACAAAAGCCTTCTTTCACAGCATTAGGAAGACCAACGACACAAATTGCAGTAACTGCCATACCGCAGAAATAACAGAGCATATCTTGTTTGAATGCCCTATATACGACAGGGAAAGAAACATCACCAAGGGGAGACCCCCGTTCGAAGGGCTTATTATTAATAAATTTTATTCCGTTCTGGAATTCCTGCGGTGCATTAGCCACCTGGCCCGCGATTAAAGCGCCAGAAAATAGAGAAAGAGAGAGAGAGAGAGAGTACATGGGTGGACATGTTAGTCACCAAGCTCCCGAGTGAAATTTGGAATCAGTACACGAACATTCATAGAGCACGCACACACAACCATTTGGAAGGATGGCATTCTGCACTGAGCCGCAAATTTGACCACCCACACCCAAACATCTTTGCCTTGATCGTAATACTTCGCAGTGAGCAGCAGAAGATAAAAACCCAGTTGTAACTTCTCCGTGCTGGTGCGCAATGCTTCACCACAACAGCGAGTTGTTTACCGAACAGTGACGGATAGATTACTGCGGCTTCAGCAGCGCCTTCAAGCAGAATTGACATAACTGCTTATCACATGTAATGCTGATGCAGTTGGAGGTGTATTTTGAAAGCCGTATGTATGTAAACTCTGTATTATTCTATGTTTTTATGAGAATAGAACTATAGTATTGTTACTGTATATTATTATACTATAATTTACTGACTTTACTAGTAATTTCTTACTATAATTTTTTCTATTACATTTTTATTCCAAACAATTTTTGTGTCACTCTTGGAAAACTTTCACTAAACCGGGATAAGGTTTCTAAGGATAAGGCTATTATCAAACTATATTACCAAATCAACTATTGGATGACAACTAATTTGTCAAGGTCACGTTATAATTTGACCTTACAACCTCAAAAGAACTAAAAGTCTATAAGTGGTGTGCTATGAACGAACGCATAGCTATATAAACATCTTTCTTCTATATTTATATATATCTTTTCTGCAGGGAGTGTATCGATTGTTGCTATAACGCTATGACGCGTCGGTGTAGACTGGATTTTCGAAGCGTCGCGCTGCAACGCAGGTGTCCGGTGTGCATACTAGAAAGATCTAAATCAAATTATACTAATGCGGGAGCTACTTCTGAAAATTATCACAATTTGAGTGGAAAAGGTTTGTTATGCTCAATGAATAGCTGCTAACCTACGATTGAAAAATATGCAATTCTTGTATTGCACAACCAGTCAAAATAATGAGATATTGTGACTCGCTATAGTTATACAATACAAACCCATCAATTGCTGCTTATATTTGGAAATTTGGAAAAAGAAATATTAATAAAATAATTTAATGGTAATTGTTACAAATTCACAATAAATTGTAAAAACGTAAAATTAATTGATTAATTTTTATTTCTATACATAGAAACATTTATTAAATTTACAATATAAGTCCGTATATTGCTGCAAATAGTTGGAAATTTGGAAAAAAGGAAATATTAAAATAACCTAGTACTAATTGTTCCAAATTTTTCAGAAAATGTTCAAAAAGTATTGTTTATATTTTGTTTTAAAATATACTTTCTATTTTTAAATGCTCAAAATACAAATTTAAGAAGTTATCGATCGTGTTGGTGTTAATTTATCAATTGTATAAAAGTAAAAACTAATATTATATATATAGCTATTATCCAGACTGACAATCTAGGATTTTATTATACATAGTTTAGTCGCTTACAATGTAGCCTCTGAAACTACCTTACTTTAAGGTACGACTAAACGTTTATCTAAGAAATATCAGAATCGTCAACGATGAAAGTATTTACTATAAGCAAGTAGAGTCTTTCTTATATAGGAAATATAAATAAAGCTAAAACTTTTTATATAAAACAATAATTCTGTCTGCTTCTGGACTGGACTATTTACTCAGGATATTAATGAGCTTTTAACAATGAACAATTGATGACTGAAGTAGTGAACGAAATAAAATGCGTTTTAATTGATGTGATTTGGAGTCAAATTTTACATAAATATAGTAAACATAATCGAATGTCTATGGAACATTCAAGGCTCAAATGAACCTCCAGCTACAACACTTACCTCCGACCAAGCCAAATGTCCTGGATGCTTGCACCTACTTATGATCTCTCCAGATAATTGGCCAGTGTTGTTAGCAACAGACGATGACGTTACGAGGGTAAATAGTCCGTTTCTACCGAAGTCTGACGCGAAAAGGCGGTGGCCATCTTCTGATGCAGCGAGTGAAACCACGTGACTTGAGGGGGGAAGTGAGTAGTTCATGAGCTGGGGAAAACGATAAATTCGGTCGGCTGTGGCGATCCAGAGAGTATCTTATATAGAAGAGAGGGAACAAAGAGCCAAACGATATAGAGCCAACGATATAGCTATTGATCACAGTGTAGCGGAAGAAATATCCATATATATAAATAAAACTAAAATATCAACGATTTCACTAGTTTTGCAGTCATGGCCAGCGTAATAATAAATTACTATATAGTTAGATAAGCTAGTTATTCAAATATAGGTAGCATAAAATATATTACAAAGTATAAGGAAAACATTTCATGTCAAAGCTTAGTTTGGTTTGTTTATCTGAGAGTAGTTTATAATAGCAACGGCTGTCAAATATTCGAGTTTCGATTACATATGCTGGATGTTAAGTTCATTTAATATATTTTTTACCATTAAATAAAAAGTGCCTGTGATTTAAGAAATAGGTATACACTAAATGGTAACCCTAAATATCGTTAAATTACTATTTTGACATTCAAATTTTATTGCATACAAACATTTGGATTATTGAGTTTTTGATGTTTTTAGTATAGTACGTCCATAGGGTATTAGTATAGATAGAGTTGCAACTCTTCTTAATTGTTGATAACAGTTTGATACTTATACTATTTTCTTACACTAAAGATTTTATAAATTAATACTTTAAATACAATATCTCTTAAATAGTAAATGTGTTATAAAAATGTTTAATACAAATTTAGCTAACTATATTTAATAGATTCGTATGACATGTAAAAATTCCTATAGGATATCTTGATAATTCATCTAAAAATTATAAAAATAATACTACTTATTTCTTACTCATTAATGCGAAAATTATTAAAATACAACGATTTTCTAACGACAAAAATGTACAATGCGATGCATATGAAATCAATAAGAATCAAAACATTGGCCCGTATTACAAGAGCAATTTTATATAGCATTGCGATGAAGCATATCACTATACTATAAAGAATTGGGCTGTTT
>JAYRBW010141334.1:0-15083 GCA_036023295.1 Invenusta paracnida | reverse complement strand
CTTCGCTCTCATATGGTGTTCTGGGAGCCTAAGCGCCTTTTCTTTGGCTTTAAAGCAGATTCTTCTCGAGTGGGTCTTATAGGAGGGGATTTTCGATTCCAACCGGAGAACTTCAACAGGTGTGGATTTAGTTTGGCCGGTGATGTGTCTGAGGGCGATGTTTTGTGTGCGTTCAAGGTCTTCCATATTGGACTGGGCAAGCCAGGGTTGCCAACTGGTTCCACTGTAATCCAGCACACTTCTGATGAGAGCAAGGTAGATCCTTTTGAGATTCTCGGGTTTCCAACCCCAGGATTTGTTACTCAGATGTTGAATGACCTTGCATCTGTCTCTGGCCTTCTTCACAACGTTCTTAGTGTGTTGACCAAAAGATAAGGAGCGGTCAAGGGTGACTCCAAGAAGTTTGGGATGCTTGTTGGTCGGAATAAGTTTGCCTTCAATTTGGATGTTGACGGTCTTGTTGGCATCTTTAGTGTCTGTCGAAAAGATCGCGCATTCACTCTTCTCTCCATTAAGCATCATCTTGTTGTCACGGCTCCATTTCGCAACGTTGGTCACAGCGATTCTCATCTTGCCTTCAGCTTCTTCAATGGTGTCACCAACTGCCAGCAGGGTGATGTCATCCGTATACTGGACAGTATCCACGTATTCAGGTATCACATCATTGACTTTGTTCATGAAGAAAAGAAACAACAGAGGGGCCAGAGGACACTGAAGTAACAAGCATATGCTGTGCATGTATTTCGAACAAATGAATGAAACCTGGTAGAAGGATCGAATATCTAAAAATAGAACGTTACTTGTTTGTAGTTAAAATTTTAAAATTAAGAAGTAAACATTCACTAGAAAGAATTGTGTTAAAGAAATTGAGAGACAGGAGATATGTCAATTCCTAACATAAACGTTCTCGTTGTACGCTAATAGCTACTTATAATATTATGTAATTAACATTACAAAATAGATTATATATTGTGCAACATATCTCTTTAAACTTATCCATTGGGTTACAATATCATTTATTTAGAAATATTCTATTGTAAGCACATGCAATGAGTCAAGTTTTAAACGACTACTAACATGATTCATAGTGGTCAGGGAAGGCATGGGAAAATAAAATGATCAGGGAACATAAATACTGAGAGGATATGAAATATTGGATCTTATACGTTGTTTAATGTTAGTCTACTCTGAGTAATGTCTTGAACTGGTAAAACATTAAACTGTATTTTATTTTTATTTAATAGCTTTGTGTCAAGTTATAATACTGATTTTCAATAATAAACATTGTATTTATACGTAAAGTGTCCGTCAATTATAGAAGATCACAGGGTAATTGATGAAGGAAAGGAAACAGAGAAATTGACCTGTAAGAGAAGTTGAAAAAGCAAGTAAAAACATTACCATTTTGAACTTTATATTTTGTGTGCACTTTGAATATTTATGTTTTATTCAATGCACCACATTTTTTTCTGTGTACTATTTAAATACAATTTACTAACAGCCTTCTACTACTTTATTACAACTAGAACACTTTTGAAATATTATTTTATACAAAAATTACTCAGTTTCTGGGATCCTTGAGTCAAGGAAACATTTATTTTAGTCAGGAAAAATATTTTGACTGATTGCTACGAATTATATACATACTAATTTGTTTTACATTCATCAGTAATTAATGACTATTTTTTATATTACACAACATTTCGACTGGTATTCACTCTATACTTAAACTATTTTCCTGCTTCTGGCAGAAAGCGAAACTTGTGAGCATTTGAATACTAATTTTTAAATTTCAAATTTACTCCTATATAAATATCTATGATAGTATCCTTCTCTACACTATACTATATAGGAGGAGCTGGGTGGTGCGCGAACACATACAACGCTCTCCGGAGTGGCCCATCGTGCCTTTGAAAACGACGTAGATCTTCTATTGGAGTTGCGCGAATTCTTCACCTTCCTCCCTGAGTCTAACCGGAAGCAGTCGCCAATTCGGCACTCGGACGATCCCGCAAATCGTGTGGCCACGGCCCTGGACACTGTCGTACCCCTCGAACCAACTGCCGCCTACAATATGCTCGATGTTGTCACTGTGAGTGTCTTCAATCCTTATAATAATCATAGGTAATCGCCTAGTATTGCGAGGTAAGCACATACTAATTATTCTAAAGATATAGGTATAACTATAAGTGCCCATAAAGAATCTACTGGGTTCCACTCGCACACTTTCGAGCAAATTTTTCATTGGCGTCTTATGAAATTCCTCCTTTTTACCATACATACACATTAGATGTACATTTAATTAAATCTATCACCAGTACCTTTACACAAGAAAGTCATAATAGATCTCAATGCATAATTGAGATTTCAGGTCGTCAATTTTAAGTTTCTTAGGAACATGTAGGTGTTGTCTTTCATCTATATGCTACAAGCTGAAAGATAACTTCAATCTCTATAATATTGGAGGCAGGAGCAAGTCTGTTCTTTTCTATTATCTACTCAAGCAAGGTTAGGTTAGTTATAGACGAGATCTTCGGTAGCTTTCTAGGAAATATTTTGCATTTTAATTGAAAAATAGCTAATACAATCTGCGTTTAATTTACTATGCTACACATTCTCTGTTTGATAGAAGATAGTTTCACAATATTTTAATGAATAATATGATATATCAGCAGTCTTTGGTTTATAGAGAAAAGACCACACTAGCCTTTTATCCACTTAAGTTTCTTAACTTCTGTGTCGTATTTATTTACAAGTAAAGGCAATAATTTAACCGACCTAATACTTCAATATATGCCAGATACAGAGGTATGGAAGAACAGAAATATAATACACCCGGAGAGTAATTTATGTTTAGCTTTTTCAACTGGCTGTTCAAAATCTATAAAAGTTTGAACAAAGTTTTAAAACCCGATTCTTCAAAATCTTGTAGAGTTTTAAAGAAGTTTTAAAAACTTGACTTTTGAAAGTTTTAACAAAGTTTTTAAAATACTTTTAATGATATAATATTGAAAGTTATTGAGTACCAAATCAAATTTTCTGTTAATTCCCATAAAATAACTCATTATAAAACACTTAGTGTAGAGCGAAGAAAAGTGATCATTTTTATTGAATTATTTATTATTATTATGTTACTGTTCTAACTTACACTTGTCATTGCGCCCAGATAGTCTTTTTCGTGTCATTCTTTGGATTCTTTGAATTATCAATAAGATATTTTATAGGTTTCATGGAATTATGCAGCAGTAACAAGTCCTAAAAGTAGTATCTGTTGCCCACAATGTCTTGTAGAATGCTTCATTACCATCTACCTATGGAATCTACTGCGTGGAGAAAGTTTATTGTAAACACTGTTAAATTCTTTTTGTACGGATTGTTTTGCTCAATTATCTTATTTCGCCATATTAGAAAAATTCTTTGAAATAAATAAATAAACTTTATTGTATGTATAACACGGAATATGTTAAAAAACATATTGTGAAGAAGTTATTTTACGATTCAAAAGACCTGGCTTAAACACTTAACCTTATTGGGTCTCATTATAATTATGACCTCAATATTGACCTTTTGTGAGCCTACAGTTCATTTTTACTTTTTAATGTAGCTTTAATGTTATATCAATATGCCAAATACTTTTTACACATACATATAGTTCATATATCTGCATAGAATAATTATATTTCAAGTTTTAAAAAAAGGATATTTGTGACGTTTAAGTGGCTGCCAAAATGTTCCAAATGTCACCATTAAGTGCAATTTTCAACAATAAAATCGGATTAGTATTCTTACAATATCAATGCTCATTTTCTACTGACTAAAATAGTAGTAGGGTGTAAATTTGTTTACCAGGTAAACAAATACCAGCGCTTCCACTGCTGCGCGATTGCTCGAAAATAGCGCGCTTTTATCAGAGCTGCACGATTATGCGGAAATCTGGATATAGTGCACTATAATTTTTTAATTTTGAACTTTTGTTTGGAACATTTGCTCCAGTCATATTACATCTCTTGTATGACAACATGATCTCTTTGATTTCTGGCGTATGTCTGTCATTCGTTTGAGCGCAGTATATTGATAATGTCACGCGTTTGAAAGACTTTGTGTCTCTTCCTGATGAACAGTCTGATGCTGATATTCTCATTGGTGGAGACGCAATAAATACCCTGCGAAAGGGTATTTCTTTCTACAAGAAACTGCTTCAATAACTTTTATATTATTTTTTTATTGATCGGCGTCTTTTTTAGCTGTCCAGTTCATTGACCCAGGAAAAAAGGAAAATATGAATGAAAACGAATTGTTGTATTTGAAAGGGAAACTCGCAGTTGCGGGAGATAATGACCGTCTTCTGCTTGAATGGCGTTAATTTCGTTTTGACAAATCGCTAATGATAAAAGTTTTTCGTGACTTGTCTAATGATTGAGATTTGGATGTTGAGATAAACCGATTTTGTTTAAGTAAATAAAGGTTGTTTGTTTTTATTAACCATTGTAATAATATGTATACTTTAATATTTTAAGATAAACCTATTTTCATCACAATTGGGACCTTTTACAGAAGCTTATAATATTCGTAAAAAGTATCTATAAATTCATCATTAACTGTGTACTCAATATATCTTCACTCTGCAGTGCATTGTGGATGAAGGCGACTTCTTCGAGATCATGCCTGCATACGCTAAAAACATCATAGTGGGATTTGCACGCTTGGAAGGTAGAACAGTCGGTATTGTTGGAAATCAGCCAAAAGTTGCAGCTGGCTGCTTGGACATCAACGCTTCTGTCAAGGGTGCCCGCTTTGTCCGCTTCTGTGACGCCTTCAACATCCCAATCGTCACCTTTGTGGACGTACCCGGTTTCTTGCCTGGTACTGTTCAAGAGTATGGAGGCATTATCCGACATGGCGCTAAACTGCTTTACGCTTTCGCTGAGGCTACGGTGCCCAAGATTACTGTGATAACACGGAAGGCGTACGGTGGAGCGTATGATGTGATGAGCTCGAAGCATCTTCGTGGTGATATCAACTATGCGTGGCCCACCGCTGAGGTCAGTTCATTTTTCATTCATCCTATCTACAAATTTGAGTTTTTATAGGCATAAATTTATATTGAGTTGTGATTTAAAGCTGATGATGTTTTTGAGATTTATTTTAAAACATTCTTTTTCGGATGAATTATTTTATGTTTTTCATTTTTCTCTGAGGGTGATATTTAAAGAATAATATTTCGAAAACGTTTTAGCTTTTGAAAAATAATATCTGACCTTGTTCGATAGAACTGTAAACACAAAATTATGCTTTACTTTACCACTATAGGCAACATAATCTTGTATTTTAATCAATAGAACAGAACTCGTACTATAATTTGTAAACATGAATATGTATAAATATTATTTATTTCTTCAATACAACGTATTTATCTTTCTGTTTATGTAACTATGCCAAATTATAAGTAAATTTGTTAGCTTTGGTTAATTGTATATTTTGTCTTTTTATGGATTTAATAGTATTTGTATGCATATTAAGTAGACATTATTATTAATCAATGTAACAAATTGATTTGATTCCCGTAGCATAATATTAAAATAAATAAGATATATAGGGAGCCCAAATGCTACTATAATTACTACAAAATAAGCCTTATATTTCGTTGTAAAACAACCATATTCACAAATTTAGAATGAGAAAAATTGTATTTACAATCAAGATAGTTTCAGAGCTGATGGTGAGTATAAATCAATAAACATAATACAGCCAAATCCCGGTTTTATGCCAGCCTTGGTTCCAGTGAAAAGTGGCGGTTAATCGGGAGTTCTATTTTAAGTGTTAAATTTATATATGTATGTATGTATGTATGTATATATGTATGTATGTATGTATGTATGTATGTATACTAGATAAAAACAATGTATTTATGGTTACTTCACATATTATATTTATTTACAATTTAATTATCGATGTTAATTTTTTAAATTATGAAACGTTATTAGTACTTCATATATATTATGTATGTATATTCATTTACAGTATACAGACACACATGTTTATTGTTGTGCTAGAAAAAGAGGCAGGTTGGCGGATATACCGAGGTTTTATAACACAAAAATTGTGCTTTTGTTCTCAATTTTGATAAGCGGTTAGCGGGGTTTGCGATTAAATTATATTAAAATGCATACAAGGAAATGTGTTCCACAAAAATGTGGCGATAATCGGGGGTCATAAAACCGGGGTTTGGCTGTATACACGGTGTGATACATAACGTACTAATGCGATAATACATAGATGTGTAGATACAACCATGGATATCTATATAGATATCCATGATACAACTCATCTGGAAACAGGCAAGTCGTGAAGAACAGTATTAAATTAAGATTTGTGTAATAAAATTAAATGCGGAGGTGAGATGAACTTTTAGAAGGATGTCTGGCTATTGGTTAGTTATGTCTGGCTACCAGTATTGAACGTCTCTTATGCCACTTGCACCCTAATATTATAAGAGAATAAGTTAGTCACGTTCACATTAGGTATTCACATAGGTAAATGCCCTTGTTGAACCATACACATAGTAATGAATACAACCGCCTTGTGGATAAATAACTATGTTCAAATAATGTAATTATTTCCTTGCTGAATCTCGAATAAACTAACCTTTTTCAAAATTGACTAACACGAAGTAACAAAAAAATGTTTTCACAAGTAATATATGAACACCTTTGAATATGTAATTCACATTTTTTGTAATATTTGAATGAATATTAATCCAATCTGATAAAATATGTAGCTATTTTTTATATTTCTAGGTAATATAGTAAGTATTATATTATCATGATTTTTAATGGATGAATATCATTAATAATAAAAAATAATAGCTTTTGTGAACGTTGGATGAATCAATATATTATAATTATAGTGACACCCATGCATCATTGCATTTTTTTAAAATATATCGTTAATAATGGCTTATCTTTATTAAGTTTTTTAAAGAAATCCTTGTATCTATTATATAAAAAAGATTTATATATTATAATGAAATTTTGATTTTAATGCCTATTTAATATTTAATTTTATTGTGCTACTTATAAAGTTAAAAAAATAAAAAGTACATAATATGTTTATATTGAACAATTTCATATCTCTTTGAAAATAATATAAATGAATTCTACATATTAAATTGGCTCTACCAGTAAAATTTTGTAAAATTATTCATATATAGACAAAAGATATCTCGAAGTCAACCATCTGTTTATTCTTTTCTCTGTGGTATACATCATGCAGATTAAATATTTATAATTGTAAATATACAAAAAAAAAATGATTTCATGATTCCTAAATTCATTGAGTAATGTTTTAAATTCACCACCCTACTTAAAACCTTTAAAGATTATTGGGGATAAAAAAGTCACTAATTCTATTAGGTAGCTAATGTTCAAAATAAATCAGGGTTTTCGCGCTGGTGCTTTTTTTAGGAGTCTTGGAAAAATTGAACAACTCCTTATAAGTTCTGGAATTTTGAATAAACTCCTGGAAACTCCTGGGATTTTAGAAAAACTGTTGAACTCCTGGAAAATTATGATTACTCCTGTAATTTTATAGTAGTAGAAATTCATTTTTATTATTTTTTAACGTTATTTTATTATTATACAAATCTAGTTTTGATCCAATTAGTGGCCAATTAGCTTTTACTTTGATTATTTCCACAACAAGCCACACTTTTTGGAGCTGTGGAAAGTCGTCTGTCTAGCCTTAGTGTTTTCATATGTTCAAGCGCAAGTGGAGCGTGGTTTCAGTATCAACAATGAAACCATGTCAATCAATTTACAACAAAAAAGCCTTGTTGCAAAACGTGTAGTTATTGATTATATTCACCATTGTGGAGGCCTTGAAAACGTGACAATCACCTCAGAAATGCGTCTATCTGTTAATTCTGCTCGGACCAAGTATCGTTGTTATCTGGATGAGCAAAAAAGATGAAGAACAGTTTTCAAAGAAAAGGAAAAAGAAGAAGGGTTTGAACAAGTGAAAGACTTGAAGAAAATGAGACTACGCTTAGAGGAGGAGGCTGATATGCTGGAGAAGAGTGTTAATAAGCTGAATGAGAAAGCGGAAGCTATGCACGCAGTATCAACTTTGTTATTAAAGCCAATGCTCAACGCAAATCGGCAAAAAAAGGCCACGGTGGCTACTTTAACAAGTGATATCGATTCTTTGTTAAAGCAACTGACTGTTAATGTCCCCTTCATCATAGATTAGATATGTACATAGAGATTCGACTCCCAATACTTTCCCTATCTATACAATGATATAAATATACTAAGACAATTATGGGAAATATTTTATACATAAATTTTTTTTGTAGAAACTATGTCCATTATATTGTAATTATACATGATGTTAATTTTATATTTGCTACTCTTGGTTAGTTATTCTGATGAAATAATTAAACTGAAATTGTATACCTAACAATGTAACACACTGAGTTTTATTATCATATTATTCATAATTTATTCAAGGGTTTACCATTTTAATTAAAAAAATTCAGATCAATTTAGTGACAAACTATATAATTATTAAAGATGTATTTTTGGTATACATGATGGAAACTTGTTATTTTACACATAAATATACAGGCAATGAATGCTTTTTACAGACATCTTAAGAATATTAAAATAGCTTGCATATAGACATTTGCTCTGAACATTAATATATAATATGTAAATATTCAATATAGTGCTATTAGGAGACCCATTTACACAAATGTAATTAATATATAGGTAACAATTTTCTACTGACTAAAATTAAGGAAATTAATAAGAGTAAAAACTCTATGATAATGACGTCGTAGTTTAGAATTTGTGCATGTAAGTAGTATGTTTTGTCGGTTCCTCCTTATATGTTATATTAAAATGCATGTAGGTATCCAGTTTCCTATCCCGTAGCATAACTTTGATTCTATTCTTCCAATAATTTCAGATTTACCTTTGGCAACAATAGAGGGCAAAAAGCCTGTGATTACAGAAGGTGACGAAATAACGTGTGTTTCGCTGGGTTCTCCCATACCAAAACTGGGCAATACCGTGTGGAATGGTGGTTATACGGATTGGTGGAAAGAAGTGTCTGGAACAACAATTAAATTAGAGGGCAATTTTCATGGGTTCACTATGATAGCTACGACGTGCACATTTAACGCTACCCGTTATAAACATATCGTCAATGATACTTTTGTAGCACACATATCTACAGTCACTTATGCGGCCCAATTTAGGTTACGAAGTGAGCAACATTTATCATATTTATTCCATATTTATATAAATATGACAATTTTGTAATTCGAAGCATACTCCAAACTTTAATACTATATAATTAATGTATTTATTCGAGATTCTCTTTACAGCATTATTTAAGAATGAAAAGTACAAATATAGAACAGGTACATAAATGTATGCCGCTTAAATGTTGGTGTATACCATGACTGACAATAATTGAAGCCAAATATAGCATTTTGTTCATGGTCGGATTAACTATACATAGATATAGCCCAGAAGAGTGCGTGCCATAGAATAAACACATAGAAACTTGGCAGCTTCCGGCTTTTCGTGTCTTCTATCTTATTTTTAGTATAAACATACTGCTAAAGGAGAACCATATTACTTGAAATAGTAACTAACACTATTCTTATTTGGCAAGAATACTGTTACCAATAGAAACACTGGATCCAAACATTCATTTGATTGGTCAATTACATGTGATGACGATATACTGATTGACCGTATTGATTGGCTTGGTGGCTTTTAGCTTGACAGGAATTAAACGTGTGAACTATTTTCTGTCAAGCCCGAATCTTATTGGTTTAAAATGCAACAGGTGATCAAATTGTAAATGTGTAGCTCAGATTTTTATCGATCCGATTAATTATTAATTTATTGTTTATGCAAAGCGCATAGTATTTTATGAAGCCGGCTTCAGTCAGCTTATCGATCCACACAGGCAAAGCCATCGTCATAATATATAATTAGGACAAAGTCAATTAATATAATTTTATAAATTTGGGTTCCAAAAAATGGTTAGGTAAAAAATTACTAGTTTATATTATTTTTTTTTAATAATGCGGGACACAGTGGTTATAAGTGTCTAAAGGGTACAATCAAATTTCATCCGTGACTATTATTATTATGGCGTTTGTTATAAATTGTATCGATTATGCTTAACAAAGTACAGTGTAAGCCATGCATTCACAAAAGCAATAGGTAAATCTAGTATTCTCTTCCAAGTAAGGTCTGTAATCTTTGACGCAAGGTTTGATCGATCGGATCCTAGTGACCAGAGAGTTTCCTAAATTTACATTCATTGTTATATTACACTTATTGAAGCAATGTTTTTCGTAATGCACACTGAACAAACACACATGACACGCATATATATCATTTAAAAAAAAGTACCTTCCATAATTTAAAGCTTTCAAGTCTTCCCTTTACATTTGTTTTATGTTTATCCGTAATTCATGCTACATATTTGTTATACCTCGTGACGTTCGGATTTGTTTTCATTTTAGTACATAGAGTGTCAAACCTGGGGCTTGGAAGCACTTCTACTATGCCTATATAATTCCAGTGTTGAAAGTATATAATATAGTTATATTTTTAGTTGTAATATCCAATGTATGTACTATGCTAAATGAATTTTTTCTCATTTAACTTCTTTTTACAAAATAGGAAACGTGTTGCAGCAGGAGATGATCTATTCGCGGGAAAGTGAACTGCGTAGCTTCGGGATCTACTGTAACTTCGACACGAAAACTTCTAATCGAATCACGTGGAAAGTTAAGAAGAGGGGTGATGACCAAGAAATTGGACCTATACATATTAGAAGAGATGATTCCCGGTATCTCATTTACGATGAGTTGCCCACCGAATCCATAGGTCCTGGCCTCTACAAGTTCAGCTGCACTTTTATAGATGAGAACCAAGAATCTGTAACGATGTCAACAGATAAAGACATTCTTCTTTTCGACGGTAAGCTCTAATTAACTGGCCCAACAAGAGGTCAATTTTAAAGATTAGCTATTACCTATTTTGAATTAGGTACTATATACATAATATATATATTGAATTAAAGGGTAATCCTGAGCTTTAGTACCCCCAATAATACATTGCCTACAAAGCGTAAACTGAACGTAAACTAAACCCTACACAGACAGCTAGCTAGCACAAGTTTATTTACAATTGGCTACTGGGATATTATAGGTGAGCAAGTTCATTTGTGTACTCGTGAGAAGTAGCTGGAGACCGCCAGTGCCTTTATAATAGTATTGTTGGGTTACTGGGCGGCTGTAACAGGCTAATTTGAGGGTTTTAGGGATGTTATGGGGGGTACTAATGTTCAGAATTACCAATTAAAGTAATATGCATATATATGCTAGTGTGTGTTACATTTTGTATGATGCAAAATATAAAGTATCAATTTTATCTAATAATAGTTTTAATTCCCTTGGAACATTCAATATCTCGAATTATTAACCAAATTATTTTACTCGTAAATTTGTTTAATATTATAGTTTAGTATTTTGAATTTATAAAAAAATATTTGCTTAGTCAGTAATTGCGTTATTTAATGTTTTACTTGCGAGTATTTAATTACAATAATTAAAAGATTTAAATGTTGCTCATTATTTACAAGATATCAGTATTTCAATTAATAATAATAGTAATATAACAAGGTTGTAACTGTCATAACTGTTTATTATTTATTCTTGGTAACATTTACTCTCTTATTTATTTCAAAAGGTAAATGTTTTTCATTTCTATCTTATTATGATTTTCTTATTGAAAATATTCGAATATTAAGAAAGAAAAAGGATTTGATCTAATATAATTGATTACAATTTCAGTTGTTAAAAGCTCTTATAATTTCTAAGATTTAAAAAATACCAGTTTTTATAACCTTTAAAATGCCCCCTATTCACCTTACTTCTAGAGCCTCTGTTTACCAAAACTGAAATTGTAATTTGGCATCTGGTTATTATATGCAGTTACTCTGTCGGGTTATTATATGCAGAAAGGCTAAGTATAAAATCTACAAATTCCTATAGAGACAAAGTTGCTTCTCGCCCCATTCCATTACTCTGCGATTGAAAACAAAAAAGTGTTAAGAAACTTTAAAAAGGTATTCTTTCACTTTCTCGTTATGCCCCACGATAGACGCGACCCCACTGAAATGAAACCAAACTCGATCTAGATAGTCCGTGAGCCAGGAGCCAAAAAAAGGAGGATATGAAGAGTTTGATACATCATTTTAGAGAGCTATGAATGCCTAGATTCCCCCCAAAACATATGATCGCCATCACCATTTGGTAGCTGGAACAATTTATTGCATTTTTATGATTTCCTATCTTTAAGAATAGGACGATTAACTGTGTTTTTAACTGGTGTTAACCTATTTTTCATAAAAATGCATATTTTTAAGAAAAATTATGTATTTACTATTATTTATATAATAAAATGTTGCCTATTATTTTATTTATCGAAGTGGTTTCTACATATTATTACAAGCAAAATAGGTATACAAATCAAGATAATAACTTTTCAGTTACATATGAATAGCAGTTCCCAAGCCTATAAGCCTATTTTAGTTAGTTGAGTTAGTTTGGGAACTCAACCATCTTAAACTATAAATTACTAAATAATTTAGTCAATACAATTTAAAATGCTTAAATATCAATTATGCTTAAAATCACTTGGATAAATTATGATATGCAACATTTTATTATGAATAATAATTAAAACATTATTTTTAATGAAAATTAGGTAAAAAATAATGGAACATTTTCAGAAAATTTTCAACGATTTGTTCCAACTACCAAATGGTGATGTCTGTCATATTTTCTTAGAATCTATGTAGACATCAATAGCTTTTTCTAATGATGTAATGATGTCTTCCTGCCGTCTTTTGGTACCGAAAAATGTTCTGATTCACGTACTATAATATCGAACAAGCGATTGGTAACTTTCATATAAAGTGATATACACGCAAAAATACATTTCGCCGATACAAATATAATGATGAAGCCAAATAATTATGCCACTATAGTAAGTCCTATTCTGTTGCTTTCAGACGAATACTTGGAGCCTAAAATCGAGTACAATAAAGGCATTTATGAAAACGATTCGATAATATACGCTATCTTGGACGAGGGGAAGAAACTCGTTTGTAGATTACCAGGTTTACCGGAGGACAGTTTTTATGTCTACTTCCAAAAAGGCATTAGTCCGAACCGACTGCTTGAGAAGGAGATCAAAGTGGATGTCAGCGTGAAAGATGAAATTTTTGAATGTGTCGTGTCTTACACTCTCCTAGAAAGCCGTTGGATGAAGAGAGTCCGCGTCAAAGTGGAAGAACTGGGTGAGTTAACCAGAGATCCTTTCAAACTTCTTACATTCCTGTATAGTTGGTGCGTGAGTCACAGATTTCTATTATATACATAATATTATGTAGCTAAACGTAGCACTCGTGATTCAGCGCAACAGAAACATAGGCAGAAAATTTACTGTAATCGTCGCTATAGTTGCTTTTTCTGCTATCCATGCAATCGAAATTACTGTCCAAAAAACCAAAACGAAATTACAAATTTTTAAGCAAGTGCTACGTCTAGTTATATATGGAAGTGGTGTGAATCCACATTCACATGTTTGGTTTGAATTTTCTGGCGTGTTACAGTCTGCCATTGTTCCTGGGACCAGGACGATTCTTACGACTATATTGCTACATATTATGTATCATAGGCATCTTATTATGTATCATCATATGTATCTTAGTTGTTTTGGTTGAACTAAAACCCCAGATGGGGTCTAAAATAGCGCTCAATAAAAAATACAGCTTTTTCAATATATTACAATATCTAACTTAACGTTTTTTATATCAAATTCCTTTTTAATCTATTATTTTACATGTCTTTACAAAATATGTTAAGTTAATTCACAAGAATTAGTTAAAAAGCAATTGATATGATAAAGTTTTGATTTTATTATGCAGGATATTATTAGAAATAATGTATAAGTGAAATATATGTATGCTTAAGCTTTGAGTAATTCCTTAGTCGAAGAACTCAAATACTGAGATTGACTGCAATGTCTTGTTGTCACATAGATAGAAAACACGAGTCAACACAACCCAAGTATGAGTGTTACTTTTTAATGATAATAATGTATACTTACAGGGAAGTAATCGAGATTTCGATTTCATTGTTTAGTTAGCTGGCAAAAGAATGATAATAAAATGTAATGACTTCAGTTCAATTTACGAGGCATACGGAAATGAGTTACCTTTCTTTATGTAGGTAATAAATAATAGTTTTATGTTTAAGTGATCTGTGTAAAACCATCTATTTGATTATGTGGTTATAATCAAAGCGCTTTTACTAATATCGTCTAGAAACATTCAATAGAGTTATAAAAATTGTATAAATTGAGAAAATATTGAAAATTACACGCTGTAATATTTGCTGATTTCCTTTGGTACTTAACTAAGTCTGATTGATTTAAACTTTTAACGCGAGAGATTAAATTATTTATTTATTTGTAGATGTCACGAATTTATGTAGCATGTCTAGTGTATTGAATGAAATCGGTGGATTTTATTTAGATTGAACGCATCGCAGCGGGAAATAATATGCACTGAAAGCAGCGCGCCTCTGCGCGTCAATTTAGGGGTTTAAAAATTCTTAAACTTGTGCGCAATTAACACCGCTATTAAGAAGCTTATACTGTCTGGCTGTTTGTCAAAAATATATCTGATGCTGATAATAAAGTACAAATCATGGAACAACCGCACTATTAATGTTTGTGTAAACTTTTAACTACAGATAATCTAAAGTTTTAATAATTAATGCAATTTATCGTGAAGCAATATACAGGAATATAAAAGATTTAAACACGTTTTAGTTAATAAAATCTAATCTTTAAACAATATTTTATAAAGCTAGAATATCAATTTTTGTTCAGGCGAAGCGATGGTAGTATTAAACTGTATACATAATTAGTAAAAGGAGTTGCTCAGATTCTGGGGGGGGGGGGGTGAGGGGTGGTGGCCCCCAC
>JAYRBW010141323.1:0-15085 GCA_036023295.1 Invenusta paracnida | reverse complement strand
AGCACGAAATTAATCAAGTTATTGTATTAATTGTAATTGTTAATTAATATTCAACATGAAAAAGCGCCTCTTGAAAGAGGGGGGGGGGAGGGGTGCGCACGCTCCGCGCACTCTATACTCATGGCTACGCTCCTGATAGACATATATCTTCATAGACACATATTCATAAATTTCTACGACATAGAAAAATCAATTGCGATCTATAGAGATATGCACTGAATTAAAGAGAAAAAAAAATTTGAATCAATTGCGATCCGATTGAATATTTATTAAAAATTAAAAATTTGAATGATGCATGCTTTCGCTGTACTTAATCTTAAATATGCCAGATAGCAGCGAGTACACGATAGAATACCGGATATTAGCAGCCGCTTGGTATCATGAGTGTGATAAAGGTATTGCTACAGTGAGGGATTTGAAGGCCAAATTAAGAGAAATATTTGACGCAGAGCCTCCTGATACAAGGATTATCTAGATTTGGGAGGAAAAACTGTTTCAGTTTGGAACTATTCATGATTTATTACGATCAGGACGACCAAATGCACGGGAAGATGAACACGAGAATGTCATAAGATCAATTCAAGATAATCCTATGCAGTCAATAAGGAATAGATCATCCTATTTGGAGATACCACCAAAGACCTTGCACAAATAGCTTTCCTGAGGAAATCCTCGATTCAATGAATAAACGTACCTTCAGAAGAATGCACCTCTGTATTGAAAAGAATGGTCTTCAAGTTGACCCATACGATTAGTATAAGTCGTATTTCTGTGGATTCATGTTAACGTTAAAGTTATATTGTGTATTTGTTAACAATTGAAAATAATAATTAGTATTGTATAATATAAATTTCATAATTTTTGTAATGTTTTATATTATGCATGTTTTATATAGCATAAAATTTAAAACCCAATTATTTATAACTTGCAAAAATTAATTTCATTGAATACAGAATTATTTTTTTATTAAAAGTACAATTCTTTAAGATTATATTATACATTAATTTTGTATAATCTGTAATTCTGTGGATGTTTATTATGTATCTCAATGAACTTGCTTTATGAACCTTAAAATTCCACAACAAGAAGTAAATTATAAAATTAACTTAATGAACTTGGCGCCATCTTAAGTAAATAGACCGCACGAAAGTCTTGGTCTGTGGTCAAACTCTTTTTATATTATTTATGCGTTTCACTGTATATATATAGTGAGAATTGATCCTATTAGGTATATAATATGTTATGCGTAGTGTCGCACAGTATAATATATGTAAATATATAATCACACAAATTCACACCCGGTACTTGCAAGATTACTACTTCGTTCTAAAATCAAAGAAAACAGTGTATATGAAATACCTTTATGCCTACATCTAATTAATATGTATTGGAATCTCAAAACAATTGAGTGTAGCATAATTGTTGCGATGTCCTTATTTTTATGCGTATTCATTTACGACAATACCTTCTTATAATGGAAGGCAAGTTTACTGCAAATAAACATTTGATATATATTATATGGATATTTATGTTGAAGAATATTTTGCATATATGATATATGAAACCAACGTTATATGACGGTTATTTATATTTATATTTATATTTTAACATTTATACCAAAAGTTTATGTACAAAGAACTATGCTTATACTAGCAAATTATGGAATTTTATTCAGTGAATATTTCATATAAACATATATAGTTGGTTTTAAGAGGCGTAGGGATTAAAAAACCCTTTTATTCACTTATGCTTATAAAGTCAATTGAATTGAAATATCGAGCAACTTCTTTAACCATTTCTATAAAACTTAACAGTTCGAAACGCTTCATGCGCTTCTTATGAATTGCTGCTTCCATAGGTGCTTCCATATCGGTTAAACCTTCCCTTACACATACCAATAACCTTCTAAATAATGTCGTCACTTCAAACAACTATAAGAAAACAGAACATAAACACCATTAAAAGTAAACTATAAACATAAAAAGTAGCCAAAAAGGCTATCAACTGTTCCAGCTAAATCCACATTTGTTTCGTATTGATCAATACTGCTTCGAATAAGACTACAGTACCTATTCATTGTTGCGAATTTTACTTTTTAACTTTTTTTAGACTTACGTGTTCCCGTATATAGATGAACACGTTACAACATTCCACTACACATAGTTTTAATTTGTATCCGTAAAGTTAAAGAAGTAGTTTTGCAGAAGGTAATTTTTGGTTTTCACTATATTAGGTTTATAATGACAATATTGTGCACACAATTATGACATTCGTAGAAGATCGTCGCTATTTACATAACAACTTTCAATGTCGTATTCTATAGCACTATTTTTATGTATACGGGCATATATGAAGTATATCAGCTTAAATATTGATTACTATATGTGTAATATAGATATAATAAAACTATTATGACAAGTGACCCTAAAGAATAGTATAATCAAACATATAAGTTTGACCACAATACGAAAAAATACATTTCTAGTATCTAATGAATTACACTAATAAATTATGTTAATTTACGTAAGCTATACACTATAAATTACAGGTCTGAAAATAACTAGATACAATTTATCTGCGTACAAAGCAAGATGTGTACATGTATGACAATCTATGGTAATTTAGCAACAAGAATTTCCTCTAAGGCTCAACGCACTGTCCAAATACGCAACTCTTTACATTTGATTCGAAACTATTTTTTTGGTAGTAAGAAAAGAATGTTCAAATTTTTGCCATCGATGTTAAATTCATATTGTAGATGGAAATAGTTTAATCTTGTTTTAAAATTTTGATGCTTAATGACTTGCAAAAACTTTTGCTGTGCACAATTTATTATGTGGGATAAGTAAAATAAGGATACTGAATCTGGGCACAAAATTTGTGGACAAATGTTTGAGTCATACATTAGAATTTCTCAAAATAAATTATAAATAATAGACTATTTTTCAGACTATATTTTTGGAATATACCATACAAAGTAACAAATATTTATACATATATACAATTCTTTGATGTAACTGAAAATATATTGCACTCTTTTCGACTAAATTATTTACATAAATTAATTTCAAACTGAAATATAGTATATTATGAGATTTCATCTGCACAGTAGGATAATAATATAGATATAATAATAATATAAATAATTTGAGAATAGGGAACCTATGTATTATTTAGTTTTTATGAAGCCCAATAAATATATTAATTCGTTACATACTGGAAGTAGCAAACACAAATGTTGCCCTTCTTGTATATAGCTATAAAATTAAATACGCTAAAATGTTAATAATCTAACCTTAAAACAGGCTTCTATTATTACTATTATATGAACTATAAGGTTGAAATATAATTTTTATTGAAAATTATGAAAGCAATCAAATTAAATACCTTGATTGAAGAATTTATAAGATATCATGTAAGCTATGTAATTAAGAGATATACGAATAATAGAACGTAATGAACAATGCTTTAAAAGGAATATGCTTCACACAATATATTTCATGTTATTAGATTAATTATTTAAAATATATTTGAGTTTCGTTAGCTTTGTTATACAAACAAAAGCTCTTAAAAGTGTCAAAAATCATCATAATTCCCCACACCGCTTATATTTTCATTTCAATATTAATAATATATTTATTTTCAAATGAAATATTCTTACTTTTTATGTATTGTAATATTTTTTTTAAAAGTATAATTTAGTAGAAACATTTTAGCATATAATTTAATTTATAGTTTTTATTTGATTTTATACTTCAATATATTAAAGACTTTATTAATTTAACATTTAAAGTATAATTTGGATAATATAACAATATTGTCACATTAAATCACATTACATTGATTTTTATGAATATAGGAAGTGAATAAATATAGAAAATAAAGAAAAACATTTATTTGACGTTCAATATATGTATGTATACTAATCCATGCAATAGGAAATACTTACATCAACAAAGCCAGTCTCATAATTATGCTCATTCATGTAATCTTGAAGTTCATCGATGGTGATCTCTTCACTCTCATCTTTATCCACTTCAAAAAATGCAATCAGAAATTTGTCCGTCGATGATGTGGTCATTGTGAACCAAACTTTTCTTGTCTATGTGTATATCGATATATTAGCAGGTTGTGCGATATTGTTTGAAGGTCTTCCCTGTAATAGAAAAAAAAACTTTATTTGAACAACAATTCATTTAAATATACACTAGTTTCCTAAAAAATAAGAAATAAAAATAATTTATAAGTTGCCGACAATGTTGAAACAATTGACTCGATTCCCTCGTTACCTGTATACATATACCTTATCTTACACTAAAAATATACCTGTTGGTTTATCAAACGTTCTGGGTGTCTCCGTTTCTTAGCGTTTGTGAGTCTAGAGAGAATTTGTTTTCTTAGAGTGGTACTATATTGGTTCTATTTACGAATATATAGCAAGAATTTGGGGTGTCTGTACCTGGTGTCTATACGCAAATTAACTTGTTATTATGCGACACACAATAAATTGCGAGAAGATCGTTGATGCATTTCAAATAAATCAGTTTTTTGTGACACACTGGTTTGTTTCACAGGATTGTTTGGATACAGATATAGTACTTTCGAAGAAATTAACCGCTACCTATATATATGAGTACATCATGTATAGATATTACACCTAAAAACATATTAAAAAGGAAACAATGAAAACTGTATGTGCGTATCATTTTGGCAGCTCCATACAGCCTAATCTAAGTATTTTTAAATATAATTTTAAGCGATGCACGGTGCCCTCACATATATGCATATACCCGCTGTGGTCCTATAATGCAGTTTGGATTGTGTTTCTTTAATAGTAAAATAAATTTAAATACGAAATTTTTCACAAATGTTAATTAAGTTAATCTAATTTCATAAACGATTTAGTATTGATGCATATCATTTAATGGTTTAATTTAATTTATAATTTTACTATATTCACAAAGATATTGCGTTTAGGATTGGAATATTTATACGTTTGTATGTTTATTTATAATAATTGAAGTTTCAAGATAAACTATTTGAATAATTATTCCAGGTATTATATGTCTAATTTAGTTTTCTTTCATTATACACTTTATCACGTATAGAGTTACTCATTCTACAGTTTCATTACACGATACTCATACAAAACAATGCTAAAGTTAGTTTAAGAACATTCTAAACACATAAATAAAACTAACATTTATATTACAATACTTTACTTGAATAAACTTATAATTGGTCATATTTTAATATAAATATATATATAGTAACATTACTTTAGCCCGTCGACTTTGAAGAATAAATATTATTCTTTTTATTATTATAGACTTTTAATTATATAATATTAATTAATAGAAAGTCATAATATGTTTTTTAATCTACAATGCAACTGTTGTACACAAATATCAGTCATCAAATACTTATTTAAAAGTTTATCGAAGGAATAACTGAATTAACCATCAATAATGTTTAAATTATATATAGATGTTGGAAATGTTAGCGCAAGGATTACATTATACTATAGGTATAGTAATATTAAAAACGATATTACTTATTATAATGCATCTGCTATTTATGAAAACTATTAATATAATTCATGTAGCTTTAATGCATATACAAACGACAACATCTAGATTGTTGAAATTTCAGCTAAATATATGATTACAGTGTATCTAGGTCAGGTGGTGAAGTAGGCTAAACATAGAAATGTAATTAAAAGACATAGAATAACATACATAATAGATGCAATTATGTGATTATGCATATACAGTTGAGTTATATAACATTAGTCAACTACGAGGCTGAAGAATTTTAATTCTAAAGTAATTTAAACTGTTAATACCTCTTCTTATATCTACGCTGAACGCGTGCGGCGCGGCAACTCGTTAAAATGTGGAATAGTGTAATAAAGCTTACGGGGCAGGCTACTGGCGGCATTAATATTGTTTTCGATATTTGACACATCATTTTAAGACACTTAGTTGAACATTTTGAATTGAAATAATGGAAACAAAAATGAAGTTATCAGAAATTGCATAACAATTGTCACACAATGGGCTACATCATTTTTTAACAAAAAATTATTAATAAATGAACATGTATATTAAGATATTTAGATGACTATGGTAAATTTAACAGACTGTACTGAAGGACATTTTATTTTATCTATCAGTATATACCTACATAAAATTTGGATTTCGCTGGGTACAAAATGACTAACTGTGTACACCTATACAGTATGTTCTACTGTATATTGTCACAAGTATCAATTTCTTGTCTGTATAGCTTTAATCACCATTTATATAGTAAGCTGTAAACCTTGGAAAACATTGCACTCCTTCTGTCAATAATATGCAGGCCTTTTTTAGAATTTTGATGTATATGTTTTTCTACAAAGATATATTAAGTTTCTGTGATGTGAAGTCACAATATTTCACATCTATGTGCAATAAAATATTTAATTATGACTGGATACATGTGTGCTAAATTGCAAAAGAAATAACAACAAAAAACGTTTTAGTTAAATTTCTATCAGAATGAAATAGTAAAACCATTTAAAGCAATATATATTCTTTCATTATTAATATATAATTTATACTTAAAGCATATACAAACATTCGACTAAATCCAATTTTTGTATGTATTATGTTCAAAAGTGATGGTGTTATTGAGTGCAAAATGATTACTATAATTTCATTTACATTTGTATGATTTTAATATCTACAACAAACTATAATGCTTATTGAGATGTATTTACTCCAAAAAGTATCGACAATTTAATTAAATCAAACGTGAACAAATTTTAAAAATTCAAATCTTTAAGAATTTAAATATATATTTATAGATATATATATACATATAAGGAACTTAACATCAATCAATGTAATAATAATAATTTACAATTTCAATAATGAAATTTTAAATAGGCAACGTTTTATTTAAAATACTTTCTTGAATTTTAATATAATTGATTGTATGAATTTTATGAATATAATGAATAGGTAATTTTGAACAAGTTATGCACATTAAAATATTTATAGTTGAATACAACGAATATTTGTTAAACAATTTTAATCCCAGTGTATATATATAACACTAATTAGACATATATTATTCTTATATTCAAATTTTAACAGTTTATTAATGCTTATTTTTTATGAAAATTTTTAACTTTTTAGTAAAAATCAATCAAATTTAACCTTCATTTAATAACATTACCAGAAGATTATTATAAAAATAATACTGCAAGTATGCTATAACGAATATCTCATATAGTGTAAGGAATATTTTTAATAGTAATGGCTTTTAGAAGTAGTGTTTAATAGTAGTTAATAATAGTACCTAACTATTTTTATATGCATACACGTTTGTTAAAGATTTCTTTCAACAGAAAAACTTTAATTTAGTTTTAAAAGTCCCTACAGAGTTATGTGACCGTTTCATTCAATTGTATAAAACAGACTTTAAAAAGCGGACTTTTGAGAGGTCCATGATGAGGTGGAGAAGACTACAAGATTGTATAATAGTGGGCAATTTAATAGGAATCTATATAGGAAGAATCGCTGAAAACTAAAGTTTAAGACTGGTTGACCACTGTCAAGCGGGGATTGACATAGGAGGACATATATACTCGTCTCCGGATAACATGTCTCAATTTTTCCATTGCAAACTAAGTATGTGTGTGGATGCTGTTAATCCTTTGATTATAATATGAGATAAAGATAAACGTTTCCATGCTGAAATTGTGAACTACAAAAAGTATAATAACTACTTCAACAAATTCCTAGATATAGTCAATTCGTTTACATCTATTAGAGTAACAAAAATTAACACAATTTCATCAAAGTAATACATTTTCTGGCGTATAGTATAGTTACATTATTATCCTAAATCTAATCACCAGTTATTTGGATACGGTTTATCGTCTTTCATCATTCCGTTTATCTACATCCATCTACCATTTAAGCTGTCGATTTGTCTTCATTTCTGTCATTAGCACTTCTGTAATACATCAAAATGCATGCCTATTTGCACCTATATCTGTATAATAAATATGCGCATACTTGAAATATGTAGTGTATGTGCAATTGAAAACTTTGCAAAACTATTGGCTGGTTACGCTTGAGCAAGTTATGCGTTGTATATCTATCAATTACTTTGATGATAGATTATATTTAATTATCTGTGTTCGCACAATAATTAAACTTGTCAAAATATTTTACGTATCTTTTTGATATACACAAATACAATAAGTACCTTGACCTGTATGCATGCTTTAATATGGAAAAAGTGTTCAATAACATTGATAATAATATCCATATTTAATTTTTAGCAGTGTTTAAATTAATAATTATAATATAGTCATCAGTATATGTACGATAATTTGTAAGTTACAAATCAAAATAAACATGAGTATATCAATCCAATTTAGGTCCATGACAAAAAACTTAATGTTACATAGTAACATATCTCCACATGCTTTATAAAATTATATAGAAGAATAAATCACTTTTCATTTTAATAACTACATATTTAGAATATAACTTAAATAATATTATATCAGCTTAAAGTTTAATCAACCTTATGAGGTATCATTCCCTGAATGCTTTAGCATTGGAAAAAGACAAAACTCAATCTATATATCGGATATTAAATATAAACATTCATATACATATATTGAGCTAATTTATCAATATATTAGGATAGCCAAATGTACCTACATTTATATATATATTTTAAATATATAATTTTTATGCCGACGAGACTATATAAACAATACGTAGTAATAGGTATATATCATATGTATATATATGCAAAGTGTTATTACAGTGTCGTAATAAATATAAAATATAATAGATATAAGTCGAAAATACAATAGGCTAATAGGGATAAAATTGCTATGTATATATATAAATGTTTACTTATAAAACAGACAATTTGCTTAAAATTTGAAAGTAGCTAAATCTTTAATTGATGGTAAGTAATGATGGCTTGTATGGCAGTATAGAAATAAAATGAAGGCAATTAACAGATATGGGAGCGTATATGTATAAAATTAAATATAAAAACAAATGCTTACATATTTTCATAAAAGTTGTAAAAGGGTGCATGTGGAGTGAGATAGAAGAGTATATAGAGAAAGCGAACTCAGTAAACAAGAAGGGGAAGTTCTTCACATTCTAATTTAAAGCCGATAGCAGGGTCGATGTGAGACGATGGTCATGGCTTCTTTGAAGCGAAGCTGGATCGGAACACTCGCTTTGTGTAGGATGGAATTGGAGAATTCTACCACAAATTCAGGCAAGCTAGATGATGTTTGTAGACGCTACCATTTGTGTTTGTGAGGTGTCTTTATATAGCGGTGATATAGTATAGGCAGATTATATTAATTCTTTTATTACGTACTTATTATTTTCGGGTAAATTATTATAGATTACCTCCTTTCATATTTCTAAGCTAATTGTATGTTTTATTCGTAATTTTTCTATACACAGCTATTTCATCATTATTAGCCTACTGTATTTTTTATCCATATCTACATACATGTATTGTTATTTTAGCGTAGGTATTAACTTAATAACGCTTATATACTTGTGTCTCGCTATTTCTAATCATATCATTGTACATAATTTATAGGATACACGTCAAAATATCACAATACACTATTTTACCGCAATGGGTGATTCTTACCGTTTTATTTAAATTGAATAAATAAATAACTATACATTTAAACTTAGTATGTTGTAGTTTGCCGTTAAGTACCTATTTCTCAAGTCTGTTAGCAAACAAAGTTAAGCAAACCCATTTAAAGATCTCTGGCAAATATAAATGTATCCCTTTAAATTAGGGATTTTTTCATGAGTTCACGCCTTCTGAAAACAGCAATTATTGTGCGGTTACAACTAATGAGAAGCTGAGTTTTTCCGAGTCAAATACAAATATGAAACACCTATGGTATCCAGATTTGATTTGACGAACCAGTTCAATAGTGTATAGACGGGCAATTTGGCACATCAAACCAGTTCGTCGAAAAAAATTGAATGTGTATATAGACACGGTTTTAATACAGGGAGAGACAGCACAGGACTGGTTTTATATACTCAATCATGCAAATGTATGTATGTCTTTCTATGAGTTCCATAGAAACAAGTCTTTTAGATTATCATCCATGAAATTTAAGCTATAAGTCAAAACATGCTGGAGGCAGTTGTGATTTCCAAACTAAAGTATACACATTGTAAAATAATATTATTTAATTGAGACGTCTCAATATTAATTTTTAGAATATCAAAATGTAGTTTATAGAAATGAAAAATATTAAATATAAAAAGAGGTCTCACTTTTGCTTGAAGGATTCTTAAATGTAGGTAATAAATACAATTGCAAAACCGCCGAATAATGATATATTTATAGGATTAGTTGCTTTGAGTATAGTACTATAGTACTGCCAGAACAGTAGCAGAATTAATAGTGAACTTACGATATGTTAAATATAAATATATAGTACCTATAGTGCATCATATCATATCATACACATATACCTACATACAGTAGATGGTCAACTTTCTCGTTGAGAAGTTGTGTTGTATCAGAAGCTGATGAGTTAATAAATACATAGTAAGTAGGCTCATTCATTAAATTTAGTGACTGGTCAGTAGGTATATAAAATATATATTTAGTGGTAGGTTAAAGGCTCCAAGAGACGGAAAGAGAGGGATGAGTGGCATAATCTTCTAGAATTGAATGAACAACCACAGCTGTTATTACTTCAGCAATTGAATTTGTCATTTAACATTTACTATAATATATAGTTTAGTGTATATACATCTGCGGGCGGGCGTCAAATTGATAGACTATACTGAATCAAGTCGATTAATACATATATAATAATCGACATAAAATATACTCGCAATACAAGTGGGACCAATATGTATTTGAACAGCATAATTCAATTCCACATTGAAAAAGGTCGCTTTATTTTAGAGTTATACCTTGCGTGTGTATAAATCTTGAGATGTGCGCCGATTTAAAGTTAATTATAAGAAAGTATGCAGATACAATGCCTGCATTAGAAATATTACATAACTAAAATTAATTTCGTACTACGGTTCCTATAGCTTCGGATATTGGAACTTAATTTAATTACTGCTTTATTCTGTAATTAACGTTACACTCTTAGAATTACACATCTTTAGAATATAAATATGAAGTACCTATCATTATAAAAATACATGCTGTAGTAGGTACCATGAGAGATAATACAAGTTACATAATGTTTATTTATATATTACTGTATAAGTTTATAAATTACTTTTATTCTTTCTATAGTTGTAGGTACATGACATTTTTTTGTACAAAACACTTAGACAGTTATATTTGTACATATAAGATTTAGACAATATGGACAGCTGTTAAAGTATAATTGACAAGTGAAAGAGATGATCTTAAAATGACAGCAAAATATCTACCGCATTTTCAATGCACAATTTAATGTTATGCCATTTTATTTGAGTCATGGTTTACTAGTTGGATTTATTATTTAACTGGTCATTTTTTATTGAGGGCCTTTTTCGTATAATATGCCCTAAATTTGTGCAATTACTTCAATATTCGAAAAACTAATTATATTAAACGTATAATCTTACTAAAATCAATAAATACCATTTGAAATCAATACACTATAATTTTTATTTTTATATTCACAATATGACATAGTATTATAAATAGGTTGATAGAAAATGTAATAAATATAACCAATCCATACATTTAAATTAAATATAGGTATTGGCAAATGCTTTTGAATAAAAGTCACGTAAGAATTTTATAAAAGTATTAAATTGAAACTATACATTACATTATTTGATGGAAATAAATAAATTGAACATAATATTTTAATTGGTACTGTAAGTTAACCATACATTTACGTTAACAAGTTTTGCGACAATCATGAAAAGCAGATTTTTAAAATTTTAAAATTAAATTAAATTTGTTTAGCTAAGTATATTCATATTTGATATTTAATCATATTTAAATGTTTAGTTTTATATAAATTGCTACTATAAAGATCAAAATTCAATCAGTCTAAATCCATATGCAAATCTTTATAAGACGAAATGTACATATCATAATTCATTTTTGATTTATTTCATATATAAATTTTTAAATATATAATAATAATTTTAACAGATATACAGATTTTTGACAACAGAATCATCATCTTTTTCTATATACAGAACTTCTCGAAACAACGACAGAAATAGTCCCACAGAGAGAAATAAGAAGTTCTGCAGTCAAAGACAATGAAGTACTTGTTAGCGACTGCGGTAGCATTGACATTGGTTTCTCTGGTAATAAGGCAGCATATTACGATTGAAGCTCGCTTCGGGGGTGTATCAAACGAGTGCGCGCTCATCTTCGACTTCTGTCGAGCTCGCCATCGCCCCTTCCTCGACTGTACCCGATTAGCGGGAAGGGTTCGACCTTGGTGCCGGGCTCACTGCTTCTTCAATCCAGGAAATCAGGCCAATGGTAGCACGGCGGAGAGCGTCTGGGGCTGTTGTAACTGGGAGGCTCGACTTAGTAGGAGTTGTGAGGATATCCCGGAGACCTGTCAGACAATCTGGCCGATGGAGCTTAAGTGGCAGAATTGCACGCCAGTTATTCTCTAATATTAAAGTAGCTATGGGATGAGGCGAGCTATCTGTAGCATAAAATTTCAATTGAGCAAACTGTTTTTCAAATAAAAAATCTCTTAAATAAAACTTATATCAGCATATATCTTATTTATGACCTAAATGGCTGTGCTTTGTTCTTTCGTATTAATTTTTTAGTTTAAAGTATTTTTAATTTTTTAAAGGAAAAATAATTTAAAAGAAGAAATAAATAGCGGGGGTTCCAAAAGTTTTCGTACCAAATTTAAACTAAATGTAAAGATTAATTTGAGGTTTTGTTCTAAATATTTATAATTATCCTACTTCCATGGGTAAATACATACTAGAAACATATAGACATACTATTATCAAAGATATACACAGAAAATTCATATCCATATTAAATAAAAAAGAAAATTAATTTACCTATATTCAAATAAAATTAATAATTCAAATCACACCAATTATGCATTCTATTGAAGATTAAGTTAGCTGGTGTGCATCGGCTATTGCTTATGAAAACTTAACCGATAGTTAAAAATTCATCGAAAAATACAATTTGTAATCAATTTACCTTCAAGACATCAAATTAATTATTGGAAATAAAGTTACTGGAAACGAGATCTTTACCAAAAGACCGACCAAGATGAAAAAGTTTATTGACTGCAACAGGAGATGAAAACCAGCAACTTCTATAGGAACAGCTTAATGAAAATCCTCTAACTTTAATAATGCAAATGTCAAATGATGATATTCCTTCCACATCTATTTCGTTGTGTGAAGAAAATAGGTCTAACGTCATAAAAGGACAGCTATCGCCATATTCTTTTAGATGGTGATGATTATATGCGCATGAAATTTAGCGAAATTGTAACCAATCGATTTCGAATAAACCTTGTATGTTTAATAAAACATATGTGTTCTAGCGAATGTAACTTTTATCTTAATGGGACCATCAACAAACACATTAGTCATTATAGGGCTACTGAAAACCCTCACTTGCTGCTAGAAAGCAAAGCTCAGGCCACTATATTTGAGCTCATATCCTACAGTTTGGTAGTTCATTGAATGGAATGATTTAATGGACTTGAACATTTCAGAACAAACAATGAATTAAGAAAAATTTCGTAAGGTTTTCAATGAGCACAATAAACCCTTTATAATTAGTGTGTATTATTTTTCACGATAATTGTCATCATTAAATGTTTTAATTTCTATGTAAAACTTTTGGAACACCCAAAACAGAGTGTAATGTAGTGTGTTATAGGTGTAGTCGTAGTTTGTAATTGATAGTGCATATGTATAGGTACATGAAGCTTAAAATAACTGTTTTGTTAATAGTCATTGCATTTCAAAACATATAATTCAGCTGTTGCCTAAGTAATAAATTCATTGGTATTTGTTTTTATTTTATATACTACTGTTTCGCATATATTGCTCAAATATTAATTTAATTTTAAAATGTTCTCATACAACATGCTTCTTTGCTGCCATAACATAATATGTATGCACAGTTTAAAGGTTGCCAGATTATTGCGTTTTCTAATTATTATTTTTACCAAAGTATTTTGCGTTTATTATAATATAACAATAGTGGTCAGTGGTCAGTGGTTATTTTTAAATAATATATGAAATAATGTAACTTTATTTAACATATTATGTATATTAATTTAAGTTATTAATTAATTTTTATGAAATAAAAATATACACATTTAAACATTTAATGAAACGAAGTATTTTATGTTTAGTTAAAATTTGTTTGTAATTCATATTGTAAATAACTGTTTAAAATAAATGAAATAGTTGAATAATAAATTAATACAGTATTCATTTTTAATATCTATTCATATTGTTAGTTCAAGATGTTGGGTGTATAATCTTCAATGCATATACATGTATATAAATGTATATTAACAACTACCTATGTATTATATAGTTTTTTCATAAAAATATTTAAATGTTTTAAAATTTTATTAATTTTGTATTCATATTAACATTAAAAATATTATAATTGGAATTATAGCCGGGATTGTGCGCTGATTTAAATATCTGAATATAAGTGAGAAAAAATCCTAATTTACTTTAACAAAAATTAACAAATTTTGTTCATGTACATAATATATATATGTATATACCTATACACTATTTACTATATAATGATATCTGCAATGTAAATTATTTATGCCGCTATGAAATTATTTGCTTTAATTAGTACATTATTATTATTATTACTATTATTATTATAATTTTTCAGGAATAAACTATGCAAAATATCAATGAATTGCGATATAAAGAGTATTCTACTTTATTTCAATAATAGTAATATAAAACTAATATAGTTATTATTTGAATATATTAGTTTTATTGACCAATATATTATACATCTTAGCTTAGATCCATCCTATTTTAAAGTGCAATTAATAACTAGCCTA
>JAYRBW010141312.1:0-15085 GCA_036023295.1 Invenusta paracnida | reverse complement strand
TACTAATAATATTATATTATAAGGTGTCTCACGCAGCAGATACACGCAGATAATGTGAATGATATTTGCGTGTGATTTTCTGCGTGTTTTTATACCTGCATTTGCGTGAACACACACACGTGTGCATGTACCTCATCACGCAAACGCAGGTAATGTGAATCGACCTTAAGACTGAACCTTCCTTCAACTGTAAACACTACTCTATCTCAACTTATAAAAAGTTAGAGAAGCATGTCTGAATGTATCATATTATTGTTCTACATATATTATTGTATTAAATGACTCATCACTGCCCTTTTTAAACCATTTGTTGTATCACATGACTAAAGAGAAGTCAAAATTTTGCGCCCCAAAATTTTGCGAGTAACAGTTTTATTTTGCATCAAGAGCAACATCCTTCTAGCATGTCTTTATTATAATATCCAATCTGCAAAGGGAACAAGAAGCTTATTAATATTTAAACTGTTGTTTGCTTAGAAAAGCAATAATTAAAATATATTTATTTCAAAGTAAAGCACAACATTAGAAGTAAAATATGTAATTAAGCATTAACTCAAAATTAAAACCTCTTTTTGCAATATTTTTTTCTCCCAATTTCATATCTCGGATTCAGCCATCAAATCTTCCCATTTTTGTGATATGGATCCATCTGTTGCCCGACAAACAGACTCCTCGGAAGTTAAAAATCCTCCCAGCTCCTCACAGTCGTCTCCCAAATCTAGTGAAGCAGAAATAGATCAACAAACAAATTTGTTAATTTCGCAACTAATCGACATTCCAGGTGACTGAATTGAGAGTTAAAAATCAATAAAGCACAAGTTTTTCATAAAATGTCTTAGATTTCAATGCATAAAATTCCACACGTTAAGTAAATCATTTATATTTTCGCATATTCTCATCATTCCACGATCGATACGTAAATTCATGTTTGAGGAAACAACTCGTTATTAAATAAAACATATTATTGTGTAATCCGTCGTTGTATATAGATAACTAAATGCAATCATATATTTTAGAATTTGATCTCTCCTCTTTTAGATGATTCGAGAAGGTACCTTCGCTTCTGCGAGAATCATTGTGATCCCGATTCTGAAGTTTCACCTTTCCTGCTTCGTCAACGACAACAGAGCAGAGCATCCAGTGAGTTGCTTCAATACTTTAAATATCCCTTTTTAGCACAATAAAACCATGCTCCATTGTAAACAGGACGTAATGCTTCAAATTGAGGAATATATTTCATTATTTTTTAATCCTCTGAAACCTGAAAATTGGTGATATTCTATGTGTCTGGTGGCCATCGTCTCGATTTTACGTCGTTTTAGGGGTTAAAATAGTGGAAATATAACAATCTAAGATTCTATGTGCGTTCAATTCCAACTTCAAGTAAGAAAGTACACATTAGCAAACTGATGTCCTCCAAAGCTTAACAATAATTGTTGTCCATTCTGAAAGGGATACTGCCAAGGGGTCCCGATTAAAGATAATAGCTTACAATGTCTCAGACAAAAACCGTTTTTAATTTATTCATTTAGGTAAGGAGATATTCTTGTTTGAAATTCGAATTAATGTTAACACTAATTCGATTTTGCTTTGTTTTTCTTTTATACAGATTATCTACATTTATTACTAATACTGTAGTCCAAAAAGTAGTAGGTAAGAAAATGTATCGGATAATCAACTATATAATTCTCGAAACAATAAATTCGGTAGAAGTATTCACATTCACTCTTGTTTACATACAACACAATATGATGGTTGTGTGAATGACATCTATCTCTTACTACCTCTATATATAGTCCTCCCATAGAGTTAGAGTGTTTGCCTCTCCTGTAGGTAGTAATTCGAAGAAAAATCACACACAAATATAGATTTCCTTCAAACTAGAAATACATATTAAAGTGCCTTCAATCTGTATGAGCGACATTGACCTGTTTCTCAATATCTTTAATCATTAAATAAGCCAAACTTAAAATCTTCACTTATTATCAGTAAATAACCGTATAAGAATCTATAAATAAGCTCAAGATTACAAAAATTCACACCCATCAAGAAAGAGTACATGTGCAAGCTAAGAGAACATTTCGTATTCGCCCAAAATATTTTATTTAAAAAATTAGTCATTCATAAGCAATTTATTAAAGTTAAAGGTATTGAAAAAAATTAAAAAAATGACTTTCAAAACGTTAAAGTCGAGAGTCAAGTGGACAGTGCATTTTTTCAAATCCTTTTCTCTAATGCCATTGAAGACATGAAACAGTTTAAAATGAAGCTGTTTTTATTCCGAAAACACGAAATGGAAAATGAAAAATCTATATCTTGAAAATAAATATTTCCAGCGAATTTGAACATTTTTTACAAGGGCCCCAAAAATGATGATGTTGCACACTTTTTGGGTATACAAATAACTTTATAATTTAAAGGCTGCAATGATGGATGGATTTTTTAATATGCATGTTTTAGAAGTGAATTTAGATGCAAATAAACTTGTTTAAAATAGGAAGTTTCGACATATAATTTTTGGATAATTTAGATTGGCTTTCACGGATTTATTTTTTAATCGATTTAGATGAAATTAGGAAGAGAAATATTATTTACCCGCTTATAACAAGTATTTTTTAATTGTTGAAAAATTCTCAAGTTAAAATGTGTCGATATTCAGAAAAAAGGCTGAAATCTTTATAGAAAATCAGGTTTAACTCCATGGAGATATAAATTTATTAATAGAAACCGTTATAGTAATTAAGGAAAGATTCAAATAATTTATTGGCTTATATATGATATCTGACACACGATAACTTTTGTGATTTTTTGGCATTTTTACGAAAAGCCTTGCGTCATTCTTTTCAATATGTCAAGCTGAGATTGTCCACACATCTACGTATAACATTTTCTATATAAGAAACCCGAAACATTTCAGCACTAATTAGTAAATTATAGTAATTATGCGGTACTGCTTATGATTTTGTATAATGAATAGAATACTATATCAACTGCTAACGATATCTACAATATTAATATTTAGAACATAGTTGTAAAAGTAACAAATGGTATAAGACTTGGTAAACATACTTATAACATTGATTTAAGCTATTATGCCTATAATATAGCATTATAGTCTAAATATTGAGTCACTTTTCATTTATAGGAGTATTCTGGTTTTGAAAACATCTTGTTCTATAGCTAGATACTGGTGCCGTGATCGTATATTTCACTTATATGTATATATTATAAATACCATTAAAGGCTAATAAATACGAATTGGTCTTTTGTTTAGACACGAAATTGTTTAAATACAATTTCAAAAATCAATAACTCAAAAGATATTTCGAATGTAAAAGATTTATATAGAATTTATGTATGCAAAAAAGCTAATCTTTAATCGGGACCCCTTGACAGTATCCCGTTAAGAGGCTGATTAGGCTCAAATAAAATATTTAAAACTTCGCATATAGTTAAGTTGGACAAAGATGTTTTGAAAAATTGTCAAAAATATAGGTAAAATATTTTATTGATTGCTTGAAATGTTAGTAAAAAGATATCAGTTCTTTGTATATATTTTGTTGGAAACTATATTTTATCGATCTTCATTCGTTTTTTCTCTATGTGTTTATTCCTATAAAAGTCTTTCAAAGATAATGTATGAACATGTTTTGTATAAGTGTAGGCATCGATTGTAAATATTCCTGCATTTTTGAATACTAATAAATTCTGTAACTAGAGCATCGAAATGGTTTTATCTTTTAGGTATAATATATATATAGTAATATAAAATTCAAATTCTTTATTTAGCTTACTATGCAAAAGTAATTAAAGACAGTTAGCAAATATTTTTGATTATTAAGACTTACCGATTCGTTTTCAGCATCTACCAGAGTGTTTTTTCCTTGGATCACGTAGATTAAACTGTACAATAAACAAAAGAAAATATACATTTCGGTAATTATTATATTCCTTTTTGTGAATAACATAAATATATATATTTTTAAAGTATGAATTTACCATGGCGTTGCATAATATTCATAGGTGCATGTTTTTATAATTTGTGCTTAAAATACTCAGGTATTTGTTATACCTATATATATGTAGACAAAGCGTTATTTAGATTTTAAAATGAATACTTTTAAGATAAATATTTGGTGCAGTTATTGATGATATTATTTCCAAGTTATTTTTGCAACATTCCTTTCCCAATTTCCAACTCTGAAACAGCAGTCAAACCGGCCCATTTGTGTGATACGGATCCAAGAGTTAGCCGACAAACGGACCCCTCTGAAGTCCAAAATCATCCCAGCTCCTCACATTCGTCTCCCGAATCTGGTGAAGCAGATGTGTCATCGTCTTTTGAGAAACATAAAGACACAAATCAATCATCAAAGGAAGAAAAGAGCGATGGAACGAGTTCAGTCATTCCGAGTTTCCAGCAAATTGATATTCCAGGTGACTACAATGAAAATAAATAAATCATACGCAATTTATCATAACATGTATTTCATTACAAATAATAATACTATAATTTGACGAAAATATCACCTTTCCCGCGTCATTAACAAAACCAGCAACAAAGTATTTAGTGAGGAACTTCAATACTTAAAATATTCCATTTTATAACAATACAATTACATTTACTAGTAAACATGAAGAAATACTCCTAATGCTTCAAAATGCTTCACCTGTCTGGGTTAAAACAATGGTGATAATAAACCCAGGTTCTCTGGGCGGAACAATTCCAACTTCAAGTGAGAAAATGCACATTCACAAACTGATTGTCCTCCAAATTGTAGCCCATTCCTGAGATTCGTGGTCACACTTTAACAGCATCAATATCGAGATCTTTAGTATTTTCATATTTCAAAAAGAGATAGGCTGATTTGGCTCAAATAAAACTTTTTAAACTTGGCTTATGGTTGAGTTAAAAGGTGTGTTTGGAAAATATCTGGTTGAAAAATTGTAAAAAAAAATGTAGGTAAATGTTTTATATATTTGAAAAAATTAAAATTATTGAGAAATTATGTTGTTTGGTATATTTTGTACTGGAAACTATATTTTATTGATCTTCATTAGTTTATATTTAAAACTAATTAGTACTCGACTTTGAATTTCATCAATATAAAATAAATTATGCATTCTTTATTGAAAAATGTACGTTTTAGCCATGTTTTAAGGAATAGGTGAATTTTAGTGTTTGATCACGTGACCAGAATTAACGTGATTCTTACTTTTGGATGCATAATTGTGAATATGGCTCCAGAAGATGTAAAACTCTTTTGGAAAAGAGATCAGAATAAAAAACAGTTAGAAAGTGTAACATGACTTCAAGAATGACCCATTATATTCTAAATTATATGATTTTGTCATAAGGCATGTTTTAATGAAAACATTATAATATGTGAACATTATGTGACAAATACCAGATTTATTTTAATATTATGTTTGTTTATATTTGAGATCAAAACTATAGGATTAAACAAATGGAACACTTATTTTAAGTTCGGACGTAAAAGTTTTTTCTGACTTTTTTTAAGTAAAATAATAAATAGAGGTGAAATATTTAATTTCTTAAATACAGATTACTTTTCTGTATTGGAACATGATTTTGATTTTAACTAAACTTGTTTTTTTCAGAATCTTCACAACCTCAGATAACTGCAGTCTCGTTGGAAAATTCAACTGACCGAGAAAAGACAAAAGACACATCAGCAAATGTTTGTATAAAAGAATGGTTCTCTGAGTACAGACTTAGAGCCCAAAGAAAGTCCTGGATATTGAAGGACCAACTTATCTCAATATTGGATGAATTTATTAAAAGCATTGATGAGATGAACTTGCTACCAGCTACTCTCGACATGACGAAATCTTTAAAGTATAATGCAAGATGGAGATTTCCTCTTGTTACACTTTATACGTCCGATTTTGGAAATGAGTTCTTTTTCGGCAGTTATTACTACAAAAAGGGTATAAAGGGGGATTCAATTGACGTTGATTTGAAGTATCTTCTGTTCTGCAAACTTTATGATATTTTACAAATAGAATTGATAAACTTACCTACAAGTTCAGAAACAATTCCAGAAACACTCTATCGTGGCACGGTCGAACCACTAACAAAGATGGAATTATTTAAAAAGGTATTCAACAAAAAATTCTTGCCAATTTTACGGGCATCTCCTGCCCCATTATCTTCCACTAGTGAAAAAAAGGCAATAGCTTCTAAATTTGTAGGAATATCTTACAAGAAAAGAGGTTCACCTGATGATCATGCTAAAGTGATTTGGAATTTTCATTCTCTGAAATTTGACGAAGACGACAAAAAAACATTTAAGAAATTGTGTCCTCGGAGTTTACTTGTTCTGACCAAATCTTCGGTGACAAAAATATCTTTTTTTCAACAAGAATGTGAATGGCTCATAAAATCTGAAATGCCTTGGGTAAGTAAATATTAAAACATATTTTGTAAACATATGTTAGTCAGTATTGAGGCTGCAATATATAATAGCAATACTTATTTCATGTTCGTCAAATAGATGTGCATCATTAAATAGCACATAATTATGATTAATATTTTGTCATATTTTACATGTATTATATTTATATTTCAATAATATATTTAGAGGTAGATTATCTGTATATTTATATAAAATGTCTATAAAATTACACTAAAACATTTTCCTTAGCTTATATAGTCAGCAAGTTGGTCAACGTTGTTGTCCCAGTGAAAATCATTGCTCAATCTGGCGACATGCGACCGGGCATTGTCGTGCATTATTGTGGACGGAGATGCTTTGTCGACAAACAGACAAAATCTATTCACTATTCACCGTTTCCTCCTTGTTCTAAAACTTATAAGTAATAATCTAATCAACAGTTAAGTCCAGAATTGATGTGAAAATGCCTTTGGTTATCTGTTAGAAAAGAGGTTCACTAAACGGTGGAATTTGTGGTTTGCAGCTGTGCATTAGAAATGGTAGATTTCAATGAAATGTTCAGAATACAAACTAGAACTAATTATAATACATCGTCTTCGGACATTTTTACCGCTTTCCAAATCGTTTCCGAGTTATAGGTAAGGTTTTATTTTAGAGGAACACTAAAATCACCAAAACAAAACCAAATAGGGTTGCAATTTGTTGCCGCTAGCAACCAACTTGTGACTTGAAATCAACTCCTATTTCTCGACAATAGAAAGAAATTTTCTAAAATAATTGAAATATATCAAGTTTATGCCCTTGGTTGATGCTTCCGCCGTCAAAATATTATCTACCATAATACAAGTGACTATATTTTAGTTGATGTTACACAATCGTTCGTCCTGAATTATCACAATATTATAAAAATTGATTCTAACTGCTCATATTTAGGAATTAAGAAGTGTAATTTTTACAGAAATAATATTTATTCAGATACTAACGATTACAAAAGAGTTTTATATTTATAATAATATATTTTGATAAAATTATATTATTGTCAAGCAACTTAAAAATGCGTAAGTTTGGAAGTAGGTTATTCAAACTATTTATAAACGTTTTTGACATGTAAAATGTACGCGTTCTTTGATCACTCATTATCTTGTTTCACTTTCCTGCTTTTACAGGTCACTTACATCGATTACGACACTAGGACTAAGACATACTTCGTACACCTCGTACATTTTGATCACTATTTGCACAATGTCGACGACGTTTGCGATAGAACTGTTTTCGACATGTTCAAGGAGTATAAATTCAGTCGAAAGTTTCCGCATTTGACGTACTCGTGGAATATCCAACACTCATTCAAATGTCTACAAGATGTTGCGAGACAACTACAGGAGACTGTTCCAGAAGAGATCAGAATTCGCGAAAGAGACCATTTAATCATTAAATTATTTGATAGTGATATTGCCTTTCACAATTCATTCATGAAATCTGGTTTCGATATTCAAAGTGAGATTATACTCCTGAGTTGGATATTCAATGAAAACAACATTGAATCAGAGATCAGGTATATATTCTTTTGTCTGCTTTACCGAACAGCCCAGGAGGCACTGAACAAGCAAAGTTCTTCAGAGTCTCTCGCATATTTCGACAGAAGAATTCAAGAAGAAGTTGGAGATGTTGATGACTTTATAAGAAGTGCAGGTGCTCATGCATTTAACTTAAGACGAGAATATCGATTATTAAAAGGCCAATTGAAGGTTTTATACAGCAAGAATTTTGATGTTGATTTCGACAATTTTGAAAAATGGGAGGATGCAGAATACCCGCTAGATAATAATTATATGGAAGAACCCGCAATGCAGAAAATTCGGCATCAGTTACCTTTGCCAAAATACCTTGAACATAAGTAATTTCTGTTTAAAAATATCACATTAAAAGTGGACCACATATACCAGAATATGTGACGTTTATTTTTTTATCTAATTTGACATTTTGATATATTTAAATTGTAATGCGAATTACTTAATTTGAAAAATATTTGCTATTTACATAGACTTATATTTTCTAACATGCATACAATAATTCATTTCATATTACAATTCTTGCAACTTTTTCATAATGATTTCGTTTTTTTAGAAGTATTTAATAATGTATTTCATAAATGTTCGCATTCAATTGGGATATATCCAAGACTAGTCTACGCTTCTATACATTCTCACATATTACAAATTGGGAAACATTCATGTGAAAATTAGTGATGGGTAATTCCATTATAGTTCACGAAATCGTGTATTTTACACATGATTTGGTTATATAGCAGATTACAACGTCTTTTTTCTTCCTGTTGATATATTTACTTTTAAGCCAACATTTGTGTAAACTCGGAAACATTTTGTATTATTCTATTTTTTTGTTTAAGTATCAAAACCTGATTAAGTAGGCCTGTATCCAGTCTATACATTCTATAATCTAGGCTATTTTATGGCTTATCAGTGAAATATTTAATGCAAATTAATTTAAACAATTATATTTTGCTTCTCAAAAAACATTTTCGAAGGATAATTTATATTCATCCTCGCAAAATGTCACTTACAATGCTTGTATCCAGAAACAGGCTAAAAAATGTAACGGGATCGACGCAAAAAAACAGATATTTACGTTTTTTTAAGAAATACTAATTTAGTGTGGTTCGAATTCTACACAAAATTAAGTACATATATCTTGAAATTCACCTTATTCTACGTCAAAATATTTGCAACTCAAAATTCATTCATTTTTCGTGAAATATAATGGAATTACCCTGATACATATATTGTAGGAGTGATACATGTTATTAATACTGCATCTGTATTTATTGAAACTATATTATCATGTTTACACGGAAGATAGATATTCGTTTTTCAAATGTAAAATAATTGTTGACATATTATTACATGTTTTTCCCTTTTTGACAGAATGTAATAATTATTTCTATACTTGTATAATTACAAAATCCGATAATTTTGCCTCTATCGTTAGCTTATACAAATAAATACAAGTATGCTAAGGTATAACAGGAAATATTTTATATTACTCTTCGTAATTGATAATAAATCTAAATAAAACAGACCTACATTCTGAATATTTGAAATATGTAAACAGTTATATTGAAAGCTCAAACGATGATATTGAACTATAGTCAACAACTTTGTGTTTAAAATTGGAGTATTTCAATAGATATCCAAACTTTCTGTTTCTTATTTGCTTAAATTCCGATCATTCTTTAACCATAATTATTTTTCATCTCAATAAAAGTTCTCATTATTTGAATACACATTGCGCTGAATATGACATTAACAAAAGCTTGACATAGAATAAAACGTAGGTATCTATTTAAAACGGCTAAATTTCGGTATAATTACTGAAAATTGACTTTTAAATGAGCCTTTTGATAATGGAGATATGTCAAATTGGTCATAACTGCCCTTATTGCCTTTGATGGTATCTCGGCGATTCTGGGTGTCAAGATCAACAGTTGCATGGTTACCAATATAGAGTCGTTTAAAGTATACATTCGATGCTATGCAAAGCGTTTCTTTAATTTGACTTATGAACATGTGGACCATACTAGGTACTGACATGGATAGCTGTTTATATTGTACAACATGAATCGACTTTAATGCCACCAATTATTGATTTACAATCCGAATAAAAATATGTAAAAATGTACTTTATGTTCTACAAAACTGCGGATCAATATACAACAAAGCTACTAACTCTTATTAGTGAAACATGTGTTTATCTAAGTGGAACATTATCATATATTTACTGGGACGTGGCTTCATGACATTGTCTCTCCGTGTTTATCTAATTTGCTCAGAACCGTGAAACTCGCCATGGTGGCGGGATGACAATCATTTGTCGTAGTTCTCTGAACATTCACTTTTTATCTATTGATGCCTCTTCTACTTTTGATTACTGTCCGTCGCTTTACGTTCTAAATCTGTTAGATCTATTTTCTTATTTTGTATATTTATCGTGCAGCAACTACACCAGTTTTAAATTGATTAGTGAACTTCATGACATTGCACCTAAAACATTAACATACTATTCCTCTATTTTAATATAATATATAGGTATATATATGAATTATTTATTAGAACCAACAAATATATAATACAATTTTCTGAATATATATATTTGCGTTTAAATTTTTTTTTACAAAAATATTTAAAACTAGTTTTTTCCACCCATTTAGATTAAATTTATTAAAATAACAGATTTTGTATTTACGAAAATTTACAGCGAAATCAATAAGAGTTTAAAATCTGTATATAATTACTTTATGGGTTTAACATTCTTTTACTTTAAAATCGCCGTGATGCCTTTGATCAAATTGGGATTTACGTAGACTGGGCATAAATATTGAAAAGCAAGGACTAGCTTTTACTGGTACTAGTACAAAAAGCTAGTACCTTGAAGTCCCTGTTGAAAAGATAATTTTATCCATAGAAATTTAGTATTTGCAGTCTGGTTTGTGTAGATGTTGAAAGCGAATTTGTGGATCAGACGTTGATAAATATATAAAAAATATCAGATATTTTTGCTGGAATATTATTTTCTCGTTTTAAAATGTTGACTATATAAAAAGGTATTTATTTATTTATAAGATAGGATATTTCTGTGCAATATATGTATTATATTTTCACTCTTTTATCATTATCAGCTAAGTAGCAAGGCTTATTTTCTTTTCATGAGTTTCAAAGACTAATTATATACAATATCTTAATTATAGAATATTTTTACAAATATCGACTCACTACTTGTAGTATAAGCTAGTAGCATAGTTATAGTTTAGGACATATTTTAAATATTTTTTTTATTATGGGCTTGAACCCATGGAAAATCGGTTGACATAATATACTATGCAGTGTATATTAAAAAATTGTTTTATTCATTGCTTTTGATATTTGTATTTAATATTTAAAAAATGAAGTCAAGGTAAATATCTCTAAAAATGTGAACTTTAATTAATCGTCTTAAGAAAAGTATATATATACACACAGTATTTGTATAAATAAAGGGACTGGATGTATGTTTATAATGTACTATGGAATGTAGATATATATGAATGTCTAGATGTTTTACACAATTCTTTTTTTGTTACAAGTATTTTATGTACACTAATCTTTTGACAAGTAGGTATTCACTGACCAACAAGGTGACATTCTTTTATGGAAGAAATATAACATGTATAAAACTAGTTTATTTTTATTGACTTTATATTATATAACTGTATATAATTACATTTTTCTCTAAAACACTGATTATTTGTATTGGTATTGATGCATGTGTGTTAATTATACAAGTGGGAGGCTGTTCAAATAATTTATTGTTAGATTTATTTCAATTAAAGATGTATGAGTCTCTTAATATACTATGTATACCACTAAAAAAGACTCGTTGGAAAAGTTTTATTGATTATTATTTTTATTTAGATGATTTTTTAGATACATACATTCTTCCGAGATGAAACCATAAACCAGGTTATTTAAATCAATACGAAATATATTATACACAATTACTTTATGTACAACTTTTTATATCTAAGAACCTTTTTGATTTATAAAGTATTCATGTAGCTATTTATAAATTTATGTAAATGGAAATATCGTATTATAAGTTAGTTTAGAATTTGAAATAAGTTTCAAAACATAGACGTAATAATTTTAAACGAAGTATAAACGCTTTTGAAATGTAAGAAACGCTTTTAAATATTGAAAGCTTTATACAAATCTGCTTCTAAATGTCATTTGCTAAATATACATAATTATGTGAAAATATTTGATTAATTTTGTAATTAATAAAAAATGCAGTCCATTATTGGAATGTGATAACTTATTTAATTTAATCTAATTAATTAATAGTAAAACAATAATGTGCTACTCGTGTGGGCCACCCAGTAGCATGTATCACTACAGTAACAGACAGTAGATCGAAGTAAGTTTTGACTCAACTTTGGAGAAATAATAACGGGGAAGGTTTATTTATTAGATCACAGAAAGTCTAGTTTTTCTTTAATCACTCCGATGACGTAACATTTTCTAAAATATCTCAAATGATATAACATTTTCTAAAAATAACTTATGTGACGTAACCTTTTCTAAAGATAACTTAGGTGACGTAACCTTTTCTAAAAATAACTTAGATGACGAAGTGCTGATTTTTGTCTTGATCATGTGATTTTTAAAGACGAGGCGGGATTTTTACTTCTATTTTAACAACTAGAAAGAGAGACACAGTCATTTTAGACATTCCAAATTCTATATAGACATGTTAATTATTTCTGTTTTAGTGTTAATAAACATGGATAACGTTTAAGTTTCCAAAAAAATCGAGAATTGAGTATAGTATCATTTAGTCTAATTTTTGTCTCCGGGTTTTAAATAAGAAATACTACATATATAACCAAGAAATACTTAATTCATTTCAGTTTGTTCACAAGAGGTTCTATTTTTATGGTACTATATTAAATTGACTTCATTGATAATTATAAGCAACTGGAGAATATATTTCATGAAAACTTAGTATTCCGAGATCCTATAAATTATATTTCATACACATTTTTATCCAGCATTTCTTTTTTATATTATAATCGTTATTTGTACTTTTGTAGTTTAGCTCCTATAAATTTATTAGATTTAATAAAGCGTTTTATTTTCTCTAGGGGACTTGATTTAACAATTAACGTGCATCTATTATTATTATTTGAACAATACAACGTTTGAGCAGCAATGAATTCTCTCAAACACAGCTGTTCCTATATTTTTAATTTGATTGGTGTTGCTCTACGATGACCTAGTTTATGAAAAACACTCAAGTTGAGGAAAACTGGCGTCGATCTCTCCAGGTTCATTATGTACCGCGGGTCGATTGTTTTGCAACCCCAGGCTTCAACCACTGGTCGGTAAAACAAACTAGACTTCGAATCGCTTTGATCTACTGGCTGTAAAAGGGGTTTCAATTTGATTAATTATGATTTGGAACTGTCACGGCTTCCAAGCAAGAAGGTAGTAGGTACAAATCACAGTAGGTACATATGTACCAGTCTGGTCCTGTCATGTGTATACTATTTGCACTGTTATATTGAGTCTTAAAATTCATGTAATCAGGTAGAAAATTTTTATAGTAATTATATAGATCTCCTTAAATTAATCTACCTCATTTCATATTAATTATTTACAAGTAGTAGATAATAATTAATTATTATATGTAAATATGCATTTTTTGTTAAAAACTAATATACCTAATTGTAGAAATTCGGTAAATTATTTGACTGAATTAATATTTCTTCATCCACAAGGATTGCTATCTACTCACTTTCTAAAAGGTTCTACGTTGAATACATTATATCATTATGGAATACCTATGTACATTACGAATAATGCGATATACGCATAGTTTTTGTATGAAAATTATGCCAATATGAATAATGACCTCATACACTAGATGAGGAGGTAGTCGTTGAGCAGTAACGCTGACTAGTCGATCGATCACAGGTGCACACATCGGGTCTGCTATCTACCCCTCCCGGCCCCGCACTGAGTATCAGACTTTGCGTCATCATTGTAAACTGTTCATCCAGATTATCCGGATGGTCTGCCGCCGATGATGCGGTGGAAGTGTTTACAGCAGGAGGCACCTGCGATGGGAGAAGACTCACTAAGTCCAGGGGATTCCCACCTCTGTTGGTGACATTGTTGCTAGGTGAGGGCGGATGGAGGTCACCTGTAGTTGCTATGGAGGAAGAAGCGCCAGTTGTCGTTAGCGACGAGGTCATGGTGAGAATTGGTGTCCCGGTGTGTGGGTCGTACTGTAGAGAACAGGTGTCAATGCCACCGGTCGGTGGTGGTGGAGGAGGCGGGGGGTACTGGAAGCTGAACTGGTGCGGGAAGAGCAAAGAGGCGGGAATGAACCGGCGCGGGTGGTGGTGATATCCGGTGGCAACAGCCGAAGCGTCTGACAGGCTCGAGGCCTGGTAGTCCACCGACTTAGACGACAGGACTTGGGTGAGATTTTCACTCTCCACTCCACCACTGCCCTCACTAAGGGGGGAGGCTTCGTCGCCATGGAAGCAATTGCCGCCACTCGATGCTGTTGTCAGGTGTTGGTGGTGACAGCGACGTGGATTGCGGCAACGGCTGGGAGTGTCGCCGGTGAGGTTTGGCAGATGGGTAGTGTTGCAAGGTGATGGAGCTGTGGCTGCCGCAAGAAGGGCGCGAATTCTGCGGCGTTTGTAGACAAAGAGGCCCACAGCCAAGAGAAGGAGAAGGAATATGAGGAGGGACACGATGAGGCCGATGATCTGTCGCGTGGAGAGGCAGGCTGAGTAGCGGCAGAGAAGGTCATCTGAGTTGGAAAAGAGGAGTCCAGCATATTTTATTTCTAAATTTTTGGACGAATCGGAGTTGACAATTTAAATTGTCGGTATTGAATTTGACTTCTAAATATTATTTACTTATTTAATTAAAAATAAAGAAATTACATTTTTTAATACATAACCCTTAATATAAATGATTAAAAATATTAACATTGGCATCATAGAGTAATTATACAAAAAGTGTTCACTCTTATCGATTTCATATACATTGCGTTGTAAATTTTCGTGAATAAAAAATCGTTTTATTTTAGTAAAT
>JAYRBW010141301.1:0-15085 GCA_036023295.1 Invenusta paracnida | reverse complement strand
ACTTTGCACAGAAGAAGCTTATTGCATCCTTTGGTGTAAATTTTTTGACTGCTTTTTGAAGAATCTGTAGCAAAGTATGTAGATACCAGCCCCGTACATTCCACCAGAACCCAACAGAAATCCCTTCTCTGTAATGCCTTTCACACCAGCTTCATCTGTTCCATGGAACTTAAGATCTTCATAATGTCCGAATGCAGTCGTTTTATATTCTTGATAACCACATTGCAGTTTCACGTTCGTCACCTTTTCAATTTTAGTTATTGAGGGGTACCAATTGTGTTCCTGCTTGATGAATTTTAGAACCTGATCCTCAACTCGCTGATACTCGGCTGCACTTTCTCCGAATTTGAGTAAAACAGCGATTTCAGGTTTCATTCCGCCATTTCCTGCTTCAAGGAATAATCTGTTGTACTCTTCAAGATTTAATTTGCGAGATTGTCGGTAAATAGCATTACAAACTGAACAAGAACCTATTTCACAATCATCGCTGCATGTTTTACCACAGAGATGCGTACATTCGCGACGTTTAGTGCAAGGCATTTTACACTTGCCTTCTTTAAAACATTTACGTTTGATTTGGTGACCACATTTTCCTTGCTCTAAAACCTCTTGCTCACACTTCCATGTGATAGCTTGAGAACAAACCTTTTGTCGAGGTGATGGATGACCACATGCAGGGAACCTAAAGTCAATCATGGCATCACAGTTAGTGTGAATATGAGCCGAGCTGCACATTTTGACACAGAGATGCGTACATTTGTAACGTTTATTGCAAGGCATTTCACACTTGCCTTCTTCACAACATTTATGTTTGATTTGGTGACCACATTTTCCTTGCTCTAAAACCTCGTGCTCACACTTCCATGTGATAGCTTCAGAACAGACCTTTTGTCGAGGCGATGGATGACCACATTCAGGGAACTTAAAGTCAATCATGGCACCACAGTCAGTGTGACTATGAGCCGAGCTGCACTTTTTGACACAGAGATGCGTACATTTGTAACGTTTAGTGCAAGGCATTTCACACTTGCCTTCTTCACAGCATTTACGTTTGATTTGGTGACCACATTTTCCTTGCTCTAAAACCTCGTGCTCACACTTCCATGTGATAGCTTCAGAACAGATCTTTTGTCGAGGCGATGGATGGCCACATACAGGGAACCTAAAGTCAATCATGGCATCACAGTTAGTGTGACTATGAGCAGAGCTGCACTTTTTGACACAGAGATGCGTACATTTGTAACGTTTAGAGCAATGCATTTCACACTTGCCTTCTTCACAACATTTACGTTTTATTTGGTGGCCACATTTTCCTTTCTCTAATACCTTGTGCTCACACTTCCATGTGATAGCTTCAGAACAAACCTTTTGTTGAGGCGATGGATGGCCACATGCAGGGAACTTAAAGTTAATCATGGCATCACAGTCAGTGTGACTATGATCAGAGCTGCATAATTCTTTACAAGGATGGCGTGCACAATTCATCAAACTTGAGCACAGACTCATACAAGGTACCTGGTCTTCCGATTTCCAACATTTTCGTTTACCATCATGGCCACATCGTAAATACTTAAAGTTTACAATTTCCGAACACTCCATCTTTCCCAATAAGAAACATTTAATTGAACGAGTATGACCGCATGTTGAGAACGTATAATCAACTAATTTTTCACATGTGCGATCGTCAATTTCTTCGTAACACATTTTGGAAGATGGGTGTTCGCATTCAGGAAAATTAAAGTGTACTTTCTTCTTACAAAACCGGTGTTCATGCTCAGGACTACACTTACTAGGACAAGGGTGCAGGTTACACGACATATTTTTATTACAATCGTAAGTACATTTCACTTGAACTTCATCTTGGTGACATTTTTTAGATACAATATGACCACATCTTTTTAATTTAACATCAACATCAGTTATACAGCGGCAGGCCACAATATCTTCAAAGCATCGTTTGCTTCCTTCGTGACCACAAGCAGCATACTTGAAGTCGACCATATTGTGACATCGCCAGATACTATGACTTGGAAGACAACATCGGCTATCTTTGAGCTCTTGAAAATTTGATACGAGGGGTTGACTCTGCAAATTTACATGATTCACGGAAGAATGTTCGTCATTTTTTGTAATTAAGGATAGCATAAAAAAAATGCATTCTTGAACCACCATAGGAAAAACTACACTTCCAATATAATCAAATAGTTTAATGACCATGCTCAAGCTGTTTACCATAAAATTGATCAATACACCCTTTTCATTGCAGACATCTTCGTCTTTGCAGGTATCTGGTGATTGAGAGAAATAAAAAGTTTTATAAAATACAATTATAAAGTATTTTATATTCATTTTGATAAATTCAATCATATTTATTTTTATTTATTGTAGCTTTTTGTTTTATTATACATATATGTATACGTATTTTTTATCATCAAGTATGATTATTCGAAGATACATTTAAAGCGTAAAATCATCAGTTTTCATATAAAATAATGTCTGACTTTTATATTCAATTTAAAAAATAGTCACTTTGCTTGAAAAGGGTGTCTACCCATTGTTAAGGATGAATGATTATTTGTATTATCAAAGATGAGAAGTAGAAACGATAAAAAGAAACTCCACGCGCACTCTTTTACAGCGAACAATATTCCTCCAATAGGAATTAAGATTTGGAAATACTCAACACTGTTTGGCGGTTTATGGTCGAGTGGAGGGACATCATATGGTAAAGATATAGAAGTGGAGTGGTTGTGGTTGCAAGACAATGCCTCATATTCTACTGAATTAATGAAATGATGGAATTGTGAATTAATTTATTTGATAAATTTAATAATCATAATATTTAATGTATTTTTCTGCTCAATTGAAGTAATAATTTCATTACTTGTAGTAGGAAAACGTTTTTATTAATGGAGAATTAACCTATATACACTGAATATGTTTGGGTAAATATAATATTTCTTAAATATAATTAAGGCTGGTTCTATTGATATTTATTTTAGAAGTGATTTGTTTAACATGTTGATTGACTTTTTAGGATGATATTCCTCATCGTATGTACTGAAGTTCAAATTCGTGTAAGCAGGAGTCCCACCCCGGTACATACTTCTCAATATAACACACGAATTATTTATAGAACTAAGCTACTTATCGAATGATTGATTTAATACCATGGCAATTAATTAATGAAGGCTATTAATTAATGTATATATTAGAGGACAAATTTACGAAATCAACAATTATGTAAAATTGTTCATTTAATATCAGTTATACATAATTGTTCATCTAATGCGACAATTATTCATAAATGGTGTTTTAAGAACAATTTTACATAATTTTTTTAAATGCAAGCAACAATTATGCAAAATTGTTAATAGTGCTATTGAGTTCCAAAGAAGAACTTTACCCTCAACTTACTTGAATAATAAGTTACTTATTTATTTTTTGCACACGCTTACAATACTTCAAAGAACAACCAATTTATTGATTGACACAAATAATTTCACTAACAACACAACAAGTATGACGAATGAAGAAAAATAATGTTCAGTCTAACAAGAGACGATTATGTGTTGATTTGTGTGCGTACCACAATAGCGTTGTGATTATTTAGAATTTAGTAGATCACAGTAGACCATTCACAATTTTGCATACTTGTTGCTAACATTTTAAACAATTATGTAAAATTGTTCTCATTACAACATTTATGAATAATTTTTGCATTAGATGAATATTATTCATAATTGATAAATAAGTGATCTAAAAAACCAATAGTCGAGTTTTTTTACTACAACTCCGTTTTAAAATCTTGGTTGAAATGTCTCCGACAAAGAGTCTGGTTTTTTATCTTGGTCGCAGAAAACCTGACGTACAGATTTATATGGTGTGATCAAAAGAAGTTTTCTTAAGACAACCGTTTAAATATATGTAGGTAAGTCGTTTAATTCAATATTACGAGACCAAGTGACGAGGAACAATGCAGTACGCCTTCCAGATTGTGGTCCCGTGAAGACATCAACGACAGACCGTCCAAGATGTCCACGAAATGTCTGTAGTCAACTGGGTCCCTTCATGAACCCGGGTTTTAGGGAGAGACTCCGGCAAGCCAGCTTACGGGGGTCTTTTACTGATCAGAGCAGGGGACACTGAGACGAATCCTGGTCCGGATACCATTCGGATCCTCCAATGGAACGCAAACAACCATAATACGAAGAAGACGGAGATCGAAGCTGGTGCCCAAAAATAACCCTGACATTTTGGCGATCCAAGAGTGTAACTTTCACATGAACAAAGTTATCAGTCTCAAAGGATATGACGATCTGATTTTCTAAAGAAGAACTTTTAAAAGAACGGGGACTGGCCCTCCAAAAGTAGGAGGCGTCGCCATTTACATCAGAACAGGCATCAAATAAAAATAAATCTAGACCAGACCGACGAGTAACAACGACCCGAATACCGAATGGTGCGCACTCAGTATTTCAGTAGGACGCAAGCAAGTACAACATCTAGGCCCCACCGATTAAAACGGGGCCTAACGACGTGAGAATTCATGAATTCACCCCTGATAACCTGCTGAGCAGCAAGAAAAATATCAGGGGGAGACTTTAATGCCCATAACCCTAACTGGGATAACAATTGTAAAACCGGAGACCCGCTAGAGAGAGCCATCAAAGAGTGGGTGGATGCCAATAACATCTACGTGTGTAGCGAAGAGGAAGGTACGAGAATCAATATGGCGACGGGGAACAGTAGCGCACCGGACATCACGATGACCTCTAACGACCTGGCAGATAGCACTTAATGTGAGATTCTGGACGATATCGAGAGTGATCATCGACCCATCCTCATTTCCATCGAAAGATGGCAACCACAAACCCCCCAACGAAATCCCAAATGGAGCTTCAAGAAAGCTAACTGGGCCCACTTCACCGAGACGACAAAAGCCAACAGGGACAACGTAAGCGGATCAATCGACAAGCAAATGAAAGAGTTCAGTGACATCATTAAAGCTGCGGCCAAAGTCAGCATTTCTAGGGGAGGTAGAAAGAATGCGAAACCGTATTGGAACGATACTATCGACCAAGCCGTGAAAAAGACGATAGAACTCGGGAAAAGAGTGACTAAAAGGTAATCAGGTCCAGAAGAGTTGGTGGAAGCCGGCAAGGAGGTTTGCAGAAAGATAGAAGAAGCCAAGAACAAGCCAACTAGGAGAGCTACGTCAAGAACAACTTAGACAACTCGACTGACACTACAGCGCTATGGCGAACCATCAAATCGATGGACGGAAGAATCATCCTCAAACCTAAAGTAAAGCTATCACCATCTCCAACACCAACCCAAGGACAGGAGAGACCAGAGAAAAATCCTGTTCAGAGATTGCGATAAAGCTGAGGTATTTGCGAAGGAATATGCATCAGTCTCCAAGTGACCAGGGTCAACAGCTAAAGATCAAGAGATCGAGAAAGAAAGATACTCCTATGATCAAAGACCATGCTCCAATTGTATGGGGAAAAAAGAAGAGGGTGCTGTGACATCACAGAGTAAGAAACAGAACAAGGCATATTCAGATTGAAAAACGGTAAAGCAGCAGGAGATGACGGAATCCAGGCCGAGTTATTAAAACATCTGAGGCCGAAAGGAAGACTGAAAATCTGCGAACTGTTCAACGTTTCATGGAAAGAGGGCCGGATTCTGGTGATATATGGAAGAAGGCAACCATCATCCCAATCTCAAAGAAGGGGGTAAAGATATTACGCAATTAGGCAGCAACCGAACGGTAAGCCTCACGAGTCACATAGTTAAGCTCCTCGAAAGAAACATCAGAGGACGGCTCTAATATATGCTAGGGAAAAGCAATGCCCTATCCCGTTACAGGTTGGGTCCCGTGCAGACCGATCAGCAGAAGACCAACTAGGCAGAATTATTCAGTCTATTCAAGACAAATGGAATGAATGCAAGCCGCATTCATTTATGGTTAATCGCACCATAATGACACTATACGACTTATCTAGAGCGTACGACAAGGTGGGAAGGAAGGGCTGCTCGTTAAATTCTATAAGATAGGAATGCCGAAATGCATGATAATGTGGCTGAAGCAATTTCTCAAAGACAGAAGAGCGAGGGTAAGAATAGGCGACACAAACAGCAAGTACCGTACTTTCAGAGAAGGCCTGCCACTGGGGAGTGCACTTGCCCCAACCCTAAACCTAGTTTGGATTAACGACATCACCATCGAAATACCGCATAATTTTGAAGAGTATCTGTTTGCAGATGATCTGCCGATCACCTCACAAGACCAGAAAGTCGACGAACACATCAAGACTTATAGTCAGGAAGAGGGAGAGAACGCGCTCAACGAGTGGGTGACAAGGTGGAAGCAAAAAGTAGCAGCAGAGAAATCCGAATCAATCCTATTTAGCACATGGGCCAGTGCAGTCAGTAAAGAAGTCCCTATACAGATCAATTGAGTCACTATCAAACCAGCAAACAAGTTAATTTCCTGGGTGTCAACCTTGACAGATTACTAAACTTCGGAACCCACGCATCGAAGTACAAAGCGAAGTGTACAACAGATTGAAACAATTAGCGGTGCACAGCAACAAAGTTTGGGGAGCTTCCGAAGCAACTTCAAGGAAGATGTACCTTACCTACATCCACAGCTCGATCGAGTACACAGGAGCCTGGATGCCTACCACGAGCCAAACAGCCAGTAGCCAGATCCAGGCCATCCAAAACAGTGCAGCGCGTATTATCACAGGATACTGTAGAAATACCAGAGCAGACGAGGTTGAAGAAGAAAGGCATCAAGCTATACGAAAGAGCCATCCGAAAGAGTGACGAAGACCCACTAGGAAAACTAGCCAAGAAGCATTAGAAGACTAGACTGAAGAACAGCAAAGGGTGGCGAGACATCGGCCTAGTACAAACTAATTCCTAGAGAACCCAGAGTGCTTAGACGAATATCCGACCATGGTCCGAGAACAACATTAAGGTCAGAACGTCCATAGGCGGAAAAACACTGTGCACCGATGCAGCCGAGAGTAGGAAGAACGAGGCAGAAGAGTACCTGAAGACTTTGGACACGGTTGACACCACCATTTATATAGAGGGGTCAACAAAAGGCGGCATAGAGGACGCAGGTAGAGGCGTCATCATGAATTGGGCTAAAAGGGACAAGGAGACCTTAGCCATCCCGACCGGAAAATGGTGCTCCAGCTGTTCCACAGAACTCAAAGCCCTCAGACACGGCATCAAGAAGGTCATCAACATACCATAGACGAATAGAGGGAAGACCATCTGATTCCTCATACACAGACAGCAAGTCGGCCCTCGAAAAAATTCAATGCTTCAGCCATAAGAACCGTAGTAACGATGTGACCTGCATTCTGAAAAATGCACAACTACATAGAGCAGACGTCAGGATATAGATGCACTTGATACCTTCCCATGTCGAGATCCCAGGCAACGAGGAGGCGGACGAAGCTGCGCAGGTAAGCTCGAGCATGAAGCAGGAAGATGCGCCCATCGAGGTTAAGGCTGTGACCATCGCTTCAAGGAGATGAGTCGATATGGAAGTGAAGAATGACAAGAACTACTCCGAATGGTACAAGTAGAGTGCCAAAAACGCAGCAGGCACGGGAAACCTCACGAGGAAAGAGAGGGTCCTTATCCACCATTTGAAAACCGGCAAATGCCTCTATCCTCCGGAAGTACCTCCACTCCATCGGCAAGGCACCTAATCTATCTTGTGAAGAATGCGACGAGAGGACGGAAGAGGACTCCAATCATCTGCTCTTCAAGTGCTCACAAAGTGCCCCAGAAAAACAAAATCCTAGAAATAGACGAAGACAACAACATTTTCAAGTTCTCTAAATACATGCCTAAGTTCGTGGAAACGATCGATGGCGGACAGCGTCCAGCCACCTAGATACACAAGGTGGCCCAGAAACAGAAGAAGAAAAATACTGAGTCACATAGCACACCAAACAGGGAGTCCATCCCTTATAGACTTAATAGACTTGGATAGCTATAAAAGCAATCTAGAGCCCATCTATTGATAGATTGTCTAAATGGGTTAACTATAATCTACCTACAAATAAGATTGTTATCGCGGCATCCGTTTGTGAAGCTGTATATTTTTACGGACAAGGCCATTTCATTCACACATGGAGTGAGTGACAGTCAAAGAGCGCATAAAACGTAGTTATTTATTCCGAACATTGTAAATTATTTTATTTTTGTTCTTTTACAGTCGTATAGATGTCATGTTTAACAAATTCTGAAAAATCTATTATTAGATTTAATTCAAGAAAAGAAAAACATTGTAGAAAATAAAGGAAACACCCTAGTTCTAAATGTAAAGAAGCAGAAAGCCTTAAAAAACGTTGGTCAATTTTTAAATGACCCAGGTCAATTTCGTCTACTGTAAAAAATGTTATATAATAAAAATGCTAGTAAACTTATTTAAATGTTATTCATTTTACTAAATCTTATATCATTAAATAGTACTCTTTCAGAGGTTAAGAAATTATTATTTTACATAATATCGGATTAATTAAAAATATTAAAATCTCAATAGTTAAAACAAAAACTAGAGAGTCGGAAATTGTGTACCTTAGGTCAGGTTAAAAAACCACGATTGTGGTCAAGTGTTTTAACCCGCTACTTATTTCTATCACACCAAAAAAAACAAGACTAGAGAGGTTTCGACAATTGGCGTTGTAAAAAACCTCCGTCACGCATTGATCACCTCACCCTAAATGAACAATTTCACATAATTGTCAACAATTATGCGTAATTGTCGATTTCGCAAATTTGGCCTAACATATACATAAGCCTTCATTAATTAATTGCCATGGTATTAAATCAATCAATCGGTAAGTAGTTCAGTTATGCACACAATCAATTTGTTCAATTGAGAAGTATGTAGCGGTGTTGGACTCCTGCCTTTAACTTGAATGTGCAAATTTGAACTTCAGTACACACGATGAGTAATATCATCCTAAATAGTCAATCAAAAGTATTAAATAAATCACTTCTAAAATAAAGATCAGTAAACCAGCCTTAACTAGCTTTTAGAAATATTTTACGCATCTACAAATTTTGGGTGCATACATTTTCCATTAATAAAAAACATTTACTACAAGCATTAATCAAATTATTACTTATACAAATGTTGACAAATGTTGTTCTTTCTAATAAAATGATATGAATTTCGAAACATTTCTACAAATTATTTTTTTAGCGTGTCATAAAACATTTCAACGCATAACTTTTCCTTTTGAAGTATGCATGCAGCTATTATCCTTTCTTCAGAATTATTTTAAAACTGTCAAAAATTGAGGCCCTTTGGCTAATTTCACGCGAAGGTATTGATACCGTGCAGTGAATCACAGTTTACCTAGATGACTGGTTTCCTCCTATGGCGGACTAAAGATTTCACACCAAAGAATATTGTTACTTGCGCAATAACTATATATCAATTTTTGTTTTAATTAACTATTTAACTATTTTATTTGTTTACAAAAAGAGCTATACGATAAATCACATATAGATCTGAGAAATGTTTAATTGTACTAAATCTTAGTAAATATAGTTATATATAACAATATTAAGTCCAATTTAAATACAAAAAGAGTATCTAAGTGTATAAATTCTAAATTGTTATAGAAATGTTAACATTTAGGATATTTAACAAAAATTTATTTTATCTCCTATAATTTTCTTAAATAATGTAAAAATTCATATTTTTTCGATTTAACTCATAAACTTAAGTAAAAAATAAATTAATTATGGTTCAATTATATTTTTGAGCACATAGTAACTATAGTTTATTGTTTAAGTTTCTAGTTTTTGAAAAGGTAATTAATATTTATAGCCATTCAAAAATAAAATCCCCTATACGCATGAACAGTCAGTTGTTTTACTGCACCAATAAAATTAAGTACGGACCTAGCAACGAGCTTACGGGTACAACAATAGGAATTAAAAACGAAAAAATGTTTACAACTATATATAAGTTTTTTAAGGATGAGATAAATTTAGTTGAGAGAGGGGAGCTCTCACTTAAATCGGACAACGTTCTATCCTTATATTACGACCATGAGAATAAAATACTACTTGGGAAAGTGAAAGCATCAATGAAAAGCAAAACATACAATATTCAGGTAAGAAAATGTCATACTCATATTTTTATATTCTGGTGCATATTACAATAATATGAGTTCATATAAAATGTTGTACATATAAAAATATAATCAAATATATAAAGATGTATTATTATGGCTCCAAGCTAATATATAAAATAAATGGTACTTCTTGGACTTGGTTATCTCCCCTGGCCCTGGCTGGCCTTACCCCCTCACTTTTTCAAATTCAAAAACAAGATAAAATGATTATAATTTCCAAAAGTAATATAATGATGTATTTAATAACATGATATGGCATATAAAATATGTGTGAAATATATTCAAAAAAATGTAATTAAACATTATAATGAACATGAAATAAGTCAATCATTCAAGCTGGTGACCAAAAGTCCACAATATTATGGGGCTATACATTCAAATGGATCTTCAGGGACTGCGGAACGGTTTGGAGTGTGTGGGAGCAAAAATCATTTAAAAAATTATGCCCCCCTCCCACAAAAAAACTTTTCAACTAAAATTTCCATCATTGAATAAAATATTATTGAATGCTTATTAAGTAAAAAGCTGTTCAATTCTCTGACAAAACAAGTATGAGCCAGGGGGAGATAACCAAAAAATATGAAATAAACTATTCACTGTGACTGTAAATTGTCTCATCTCTAAATGAATAACACCACTTTAATGGAAAAATTGAACACTAGGTAGGATACATTTAGGTCATATTAACATCTTTTATCAGAGGTTTTTGAAAATTCACCAAAGCTGCACAAATTTGAAAGTACATTGTTGAAAATTTCATGTTATAATATGGAATATAATTCAAAATACGATAACGTTTAATGCGTTCAATAGCACGTTCTACATGAATGCGTGCCCTTGCAATTCTAGCTGTCTGTATAATTTCATTTTTTGTAAACTGTGGATGATAAAGAAATGGAGGAATGTTAAGGGTAACACCACTAGGTAAAATGTCATGGATATTAAAACCTTTATCTGCTAAAATTAGGTCCCCCCCAGATAATTTACATAACAAGTTTGATTGTAATACAACCTGTTTGTCAGAGGTAGCACCTGGATATATGTCAGATACAAAAATAATGGATCCATTTGGTGCTACACCAATAAGGACCTTGTGCGTACTTCTTTGCTTATAATGTGAAAACATTTTCTTACGTTTATTCATATTTTTACGTGTAATAAAGCATTCATATTCTGAACAATCAATAATAATTCTACAGTTTGGAAAATGTTTAAATGCAACTGGCATAGATAATCTATTTTTTTCTAAAGAAGGCAATGGAGTTTCAGCTATCAAACCTTTGAAGAGACAATTATGTAAAATGGGAATCCATGTATCAATTATATTTTTAATAGTACTAGGGCTAACGTTAAATCTATATGCCAAGTCTTTATTTAAAAAACTACATCTTAACTTCATCAGAGTCAACAAAAACTGGTCTTCTTTTGAAATACAATTTACAACCCAACCTTCTGCATATTTTTTCAGAAAAGGGACAACAAAATTAAATAAAATATTTAATATTTTACTTGAAGGCAAGCCTGTGTATAGTTTTACAAGTGAATCCTCTTTCATAATATCAAAATACATACTTGTTTTAACTTTGTCTTTGACTGGTATTGGATTTTTCAGTAAAGTTATTTCATTTTTAAATGTCAAAATATCTATTTCTAATGTGGTTATTTTTTTCTGAAGTGAATTCATTTCTGTTTCCGATGAGTTAGAGGCATTTGCTATATGAGAATTTTGAGGAGTGACTTTTTTGCATATTATTGTTTTTGTGAGTATGGGTGTTTGTGGCATTTGGATAGGCAATGATTGTTGATTTGGCACTTTGACATACAATGTATTTGAAATATTTTGGAATGATAATCTTTTTGGTGTAGATGTCATTTGCCTAGTAGGTGTAAGTGATAAATTTGGACTACTTATTACAGAATCATTTATGGGGCAACATACATTTACTTGTATACCAATATCCTTGGAGACTACATTATCATTATTTGCACTTTCATCAATATTTTCAATATTGACATGATCTATTTTAGCTTTTTTAGGAAGTGGAGTCTCTTCTCTTTCAATTATTTTTCTTTTTTTGGTTTCTTTTGAGTGTTGAAAGACAGTTGGTCCATTTGCTTTTTTTCCATCAACGAAGTGGCAGCTACACAATGCGTCATGTTTCCCGGGCTCACGATCTTGTCTTCTGTAAAAATAAAATAAAAAAGGATTGTATATATGAAATATTGACAGATAATAATTACTACAAAATATGATATTGACTCTCTATTTATATCAGAATTTATGTACTTGATATTTTTCAATTCTGGAAACATACACCCCTGTGAAAAAGTGTGGCTGCACCCCATTTTTTATTGGTTATTTCAATATTTTTCATTTTTATTTAGATATTTTTCACTTTTAATGAATAGTAAGTCGTTTTGGATAATCAGAATATTTTTTATGATACAATTAGGTATCAATCAATATGAGGTAATCCTGAAGAGTACCTTTATCATAATTAGATATCAATCAATATGAGGCGACACTTTTGCACAGGGGTGTATAATGATTTTAAATATCTGGTCAATAGCATGCACAATTCTTGCACCAAACATTTCTAAAAAATATGATCCCATAGTGGGTTGAAGGAAGTAGTCATAGGTAGAAGAATCCAGGTATGTTTTATTCAGTAAATTGTATAGGTAGCCACAGAGATTGGTTCACCTTAATGTAGTTAAACAAACTATTTGAATTAAATTTTCTGAATATATTTTTGGAGTGCAGTTTATTGCAATTTGTTATCAATCATCAAGGGGTAGTCCTGAAAAGGACTGTTGTCACTTTCTCTGGGTAGTAGGAAAAGGGAGATTGTGGGGAATCCAGTGCGGTAGTCATCAGTACTAGGTATGTCAACCTCTTGCCTCAATAATGGCCCCAATCTGTCATGGGACACTGTCGATCAGACTGTCGATAATTTGATAATTCTATGATTGACAGTCTAACGTGTAGATACATACCATTCTATGCATATTCTATTGATTTGCAGATAGCTTTTCTAAATGGAGTTATTCTATGTAATTAGCCATGCAGCAAGGGAAAGTATTTGCAAAATTTAATGCAAATAGTGTATGTTTATACAAAGGTTATGAATATGTTAGGATACAGGAGCCTAACACACTAGACCAAAGTTTGTTAGTAGATAAACTGTTTACTATTTATTGTTTAGGTTTATAATTTATGTACCTAATTTAATTTATTCTTGACCTTTCAGATTCCTTTCAATGGCAATGGGGATATTGGTGAAGCCACTTGTGAGTGCCCCCGTGGACAGCTGAGGTGCCACCATATGGCTGCTCTATTGCTACAACATGGGAAGTGCGGGACATCTTCCACAAGTTCATTGTGTAAATGGTCGCAAGTCCAGCAATTGCCAACCAATGAAACAGTATCCTCATTAATGAATTTAAATGTGGCATCAGAACAAGCTTCATTAGTAAAGGAGGAAGATAGAAATGAACTGTATCAGGCATTAGTGGCTTCCGGGGAGGTTGTAATGAATGTGTGGCTGCTAAAGCCTGAGGATACATCAGAAAAAAGTCCAGTGCCTATCATAGCTGATTTATTAAAAGAACTTAAAAATAGTACTAATAGCTATAATAACTGTATTGAATTGTTTATTAAAAGGGTTGTTATAAATACTGAAACCCAGACTATGATAGAAGAAATAACTCGAACCCAAACTTTGTCTAGATTATGGGGTATTATTAGAATAAATAGATTGACAGCTAGTAATTTTGGCTTTGTAATTAAACGATACACAAAAGGAAACTTGACTGATAGCTTTTGGAATGTTTTATTAAAACCTAACTCATTAACGGGGGTGCAATCAGTTCAATGGGGCATTCAACATGAAAAAGATGCTATTACAAAATACAGTATTGCATATAATACAACTGTTACCAAATGTGGGTTATTTTTATATAATAATGGTTTCTTGGGAGCATCACCTGACGGACTTATTGGGGATGATGGCCTTATTGAGATTAAGTGCCCCTTTTCAATTCGTAATGAGGATGTTATGGATATAATTCATAATAGTAAAAGTAAATTCTATGTAAAATGTTCTGATAGTGTTGATTTGGACAGCATTGAGTTGGAGCTTGACCTAAGTACAGACTTAGGGTTTAAATACCATCACCAAATCCAAGGACAATTATATATAGCAAATAAATATTACTGTCATTTAGTAATCTGGACATTGAAAAGTATTGTAAAATTAGTAATTTATCGTGATATGTCTTGGCTATGTAATTTCACACTACTTGAAAACTTTTATAAAGAGTGTTATTTGAAGAGACTATATGATATTCTTTGATATGATTAGTTTCACTATGTAATATTCTGTTTTGGACTTTTGGTGTTACTTTTTGTGGACAATAATAGTGTTATTATATTTTGTTACTACAAATGATATATTTTATATAAAGGTCTTTATGAATAAATGAATTAATAATATTTGATTTGGAAAACGGATGATACTGTCAGACTCAGATAAGAGATAAATGACTTAACTTCAAATAATATTACTAATTTGAATTATTATTTTTACTTGTTAAAAAAGTATAAGGCTAAGCTAGTGAACTTTGATTCCTTCTAATGTATTCATTCATATAGTATGACTAGTAATGGTGTGGTCAAAATTACTAGAAGCATATTTTATATATATAGTATGTCTGTATAACTGTGACAAAAGGGCTGATCATAAAACTATAAGTCACCTTTGAAATATGCTAGATATTGTTGATAAATTTTTTTCTTCTCTATTATTTTGCTGTACAAAAAGATGTTTAAAAATTGGATTGGCCTTGTATACATAACTTACAATAGATTAGTGGAAATAATTAAATCAATATATTAA
>JAYRBW010141290.1:1133-15086 GCA_036023295.1 Invenusta paracnida | reverse complement strand
CTTGTTTCACAATCTACTTTTTAAAGATATGATTTACGCCGTATATTAATTAACTGGCCTCAAAACGCACCCACCCTACTACTACTTGTTTCACAATCTACTTTTTAAAGATATGATTTACGCCTTATATTAATGAACTTGCCTCAAAACACACCTACCCTACTACTACTTGTTTCACAATCTACTTTTTAAAGATATGATTTACGCCGTATATTAATGAACTGGCCTTAAAACACACCCACCCTACTACTACTTGTTTCACAATCTACTTTTTAAAGATATAATTTATGCCGTATATTAATGAACTGGCCTTAAAACACACTTACCCTACTACTACTTGTTTCACAGTCTACTTTTTAAAGTTATGATTTACGCCGTATATTAATGAACTGACCTCAAAACACACCTACCCTACTACTACTTGTTTCACAATCTACTTTTTATAGATATGATTTACGCCGTATATTAATGAACTGGCCTTAAAACACACCTACCCTACTACTACTTGTTTCACAATCTACTTTTTAAAGATATGATTTATGCCGTATATTATGCTCTCTATTACAGTCCGTGAGTGCTCTGTCTGTTTTCATCACGGCAGGAAAAATTTCTTCTCCAATTATTTACGATTATTTATATTTCTCATTTAGTGAGCATTAGTTCCATTATTACAGTGCACATTTCAAAAGAATGTTCTGATATTCCCTTCCTCTCTTATATTTATAGCCAGTAGAAGTATTTTGACATGTTGAAAGTTATAGTTATACATGAAGCGCGATAAAGAATAGCTCATAAAAGGACAGCGTGGAGAAATAGATGGATTCATGATATACGTATTTTGTAAAAGGGGGATCAGTCGAGATTAACCGAATCTCGTTTACACGATATTATTATCTGTGCTATTTTTTAAGGGGCTATTATCAATGTTGAATGAAGCTTACAACTCTTGGTATTGTATTACCTTATGTGGACAGATCAAGAAGTTGAAAGGGTTGACGATGTCCAAACGTCAACGAGAATTGCTTTAGCCAGGGGGGGCTGTTGCAGAAAACGTTTCATAAATAAAGTTAATAACTAATGAAAAATGTCTGTGTTTGTTAAAATGCATTGCATAAAACAATAGTTCATAAGCTATAAACTATAAGTGCCTGGAGAATAGGATATCTAGGTTAGCGGTGCATATATCCAGCGAAATCAAATAGCTTATAAAATACTATGAAAATGAATTTGTTTTTCATTATAGTCTAGACTAACTTACTATTCAGAAGCATGGTTTGAGCTATTAAAAGTGCATAAAGTAGAGAAAATATTGATAAATTATTATTCAAGGAGCTGTCAGAGGGATTCAGGTGGTTTTAGTTTGAACCGTTGCCAAGGAACATTTCGTGGACGAATTAATTTGGATGGTATATATATATATTGAAGTTGAAAGCGTCGAAAGATTCCCAATTTCTATCTTTTTGCACTAAATAAAACTGCCCCCAAAAGTGTGCTATATGATAAACAAAGAGATTACAGAGTTAAAATAATGCTGTTCCTTTTTAACTCGTCACAAATTATATATTATGTAGTTATTTTTTACACGCCAATCGATAATTGTCCTACAGTTTTTAATATATATATATAATATAAGTGTCCATTGGTCCTATGAAGATATCGAATATCTTTAGGGCAAATTGAAATAAGGATATCTATCTAGATCGTAGAAGTCGGACTGTAATCCGATCTCAATGAGCTATACTCATGAAAATCACTAATATTTATAAGTGTATTTCTGTCTAGCTTATAACTATTGAATTCAATACTTAGGACCTTTATGCAACAGGCCCCAGGGACATGACTCAGCTCGACAATACTATTTTGGGGATTTACTGAATTAATGAAACTGACATGACGTAATCGACGCCTTCAAAATGACTTGGTTTATTTCATTCTCTTTTTTGTTTTGATTTATTTAATTGTATCTACATTGAATAATTGAATGCATACTTTATACTTGTTTCTTTACCTTTTGCATTGTTTTCTTCCCTTACTTTAACTCTTTTTCCACTTGACTTGTATTCGTTATGTATTTCATTCTATTTCATCTATATTTCTGTATATATTTTTTTCTTCGCCTTCCTCTTTTATTTCACTTGCCTTTCCTTTCTTTTCCTTTCTTTTCCTGTCATCCTCTTTTCTCTTCTCGCACTCATTCTTGCCACGTAAACCTGTTTTGAGAAGGTCGTTGACACTCTTATACATACATAGTACATATCTAACCCTAATTCTTGATCTCATAGGCCGTATATTGTACGCTGTCTCTCTCTCACACACACACACCACACATACATCAACCATCACCTCTCTTATGTTACACCTCCTCACGGTCTATCGCGCTTTATCATTACGTGTCCCTGTTATGCATATTTTAATTAGTCTTCTTTCTCGGCTAGTACCTAATATACATACATACATACACATCACACACGGATATCCTGGGAACTGGACGAATCTTCTAAATTATTGAAATATTTAATTTCGTCTCCATCTCATCAAGTCATTGTCCTTCAGGGACTGTGTACCTATAGATCGTCATAGATTGATTAGCTCAGTCATAATATATATATATATATATATAGCTATTTTTACTATTTCGCATACATAGTTCTACTGGCATTGCAATATATATTCTTATTTTACTTCAAGAAAATATAGACCTAGCAGGCGTGTGGGACATAGAATTAACTCGATAAATATTTCCCTTCATTATATTTCATATTTCTTTATAGTCAAAGTGAGGCTACATGCATGTACCTATGTTGTACGAGTGTGGGAGCTGGTATGAATCTAAACCTCGGTCAGGGGAAACCTGCAAGTAACCGAGCCAGTGTCGCTACACCTGAGCCAGTATAATTGTGTCATATTGAAGGATTGTACTGTATTGCATCATCTTGTATATATGTAAGCACATAGTAGAAAAGAGCTCCTATAATGCACGCTATAGAGAGTCATCACCAACAGAAAGAGTAGATGTTATGGATAGATTCACACCCCGCGGAGGGGATTGTTGCTTCCATGGATATCAATAATGTAGAATATCGACGCTTTTCTGGAGATATAGGAAGCTCGATCCGTAGATTGTTTAGCTTTCAAATCCCTCCTTTCGGATTTGTGGAATTTCTTTTTTTTTCGAGGCTTTTGAGGTATTTTTTTATTTTTCAATGCAACCAATGTTCGGTGTATCTAAATATCGATTTATTAGGTCCACCAGGTATAATTCTTTATCAGATCAATTTCTTCAATTCGCGAAAACGATTTATTATATTATGCCAATAGAGAGAATTGATGGAATAGAATTTCAACTGAATTAATATTGATTTCAATAATTCACTATTTAAGGCTTTCATAAAATAATCCTTTAACATTTAATATTGATTTAACAAATCTGTATCAGTCTGTATTTAAATGCAATACATATATTATAATGTCAGACAAGGTTGGTGCTTTATAATAATTCCAATATAGCCAACAGGTCTTTAAAATAGTTCACAAGGAATATGTTATCGAAATCAAACGATTTTCTGTCGATAAATTTGACAATTAATAGTTGAAAATCTGTCTATTAATATTATACTGTTCTGTCTGTGGTACTTATATTCATTATTTATTGACATTATTTGTTATTTACTACTTCCATACTTATAAACATCACATATTTAATGCCCAGAAATCAATTTAAGCCTATATTACAAATAATATTGGTAATAATTTGAAAAGATGTCGCTGTCATTTAAGTCCAAAGCGTCTGTATTTATTGAACGTCTTACATTTCTTGCCTACATGAAGACTGTTGTCTTGAATACACTTACAGGCGTGAATAAAGACATTATTATTCCAAACGTTTTTGTAGTAAATGGAAGGAGTGTTGAGCATTTTCAATGCATTTTCTGATGTCCTTTTTAGATCCCTTTTAGGTCTTGCACCTCCTACCTATAGCTTTGTTTGAACCTATTCGTTCTACTCTCTTTATGGACTCTAGTCAGTCTTCTTGCTACACCCTCCCTGCAAGCTCATTTTGTATTCTGTGTTTAGAGAGAGTCTGCACGTGGTTCACAGACAAACAGCATACCCAATGACATCATCTATTTCTAGCAGTTCCGAACTATCTCGACCTATTAATAACTTCGGGGAGGCTTGTAGTTGAAGCCCCTTTCTCCAACTTATTAAATTGCATAATTATTCGTTTCATCTCTATATATAGAAGTCACGTGAACAAGTGGGATGGTCATTTTGTTTGATAAAAAGATTGTGTGTTTATAAATAGCGCTTTATAGAAAAAGCTGTCGTGTATTAAATTAAGTTGTGACCTGGAGATGAGTAACATGCGTATAAAGTGTGAACATTGAAATTTGTACCGTGGCCCAAGTTGATAATGCAGAATAGCGTATCCCAAGTTCGCCTCAATTCGCTTTGGGCACAATATTTCGAGAGCGTTAATTCTATATTTTCATTTTTACATGTTTTATGCATTTTAAAACAAGAAATACACTCATAATATATACATATAAAATATATAGTTAGGCTTCTAAAGATTATTTTGCAATATTTAAAGATTTATAACTCCATAATTTGGTAATTTGGTTAAAATGAGACTTTTTTTAAATGAAATTTAGGCGAAAATCATGTACGTATCACATTTTGACTGCTGAAATAAATTGTTTCACAGTGAACGCAATCATTGTATATTATGCTAAGCGACATTGAACTACGCACTACTGTTTATGTGGTGGAAGTATAAAGTAAATAATGTCGGCGGCATTTGTTTCACGGATAATTCACATTTATGAGAAAGAAAAGCACAAATTACACATCCCGTCCACATGATTTGGTTGGCGCAAGCTTTCTGCGATTTAGTTTTTCTTCTGATTTTAATTATACGCGCATGTCTGAAGTTATCTTCAGTAGCGCAAAATAGTCGTTTAACGACAAATTTCCAGACTTTCATTTACTATTTAACAACACAAACAAGAGCGTCGAACGAATTTGAAGTGCGCAGTCTAAAGATTTAATTGATTTTGAAAAAGAACGTTGGTACGCATCAAATGAATGTGTATGCTGTTTAGTTTAAGCAAATAGTTTACTCCAGTGCGAGTGGAGGAATACATGTCCTCACTTTGTGTCTGTGTAACTAAAAGGAATCTGTCAATATTATTGTACTGCATTGCAACTTATACAAACACGAAAATGCTTCGATGGTTATCTTTATTTTGGGTCGGTTTGTACGACGAATAAAATGTATTTAAAAGTGAAACTGTAGTAGTGTGTTCAACATATAGAAAGGAATTCATTGTTACTCGAGTGGGAATTGCACATATTTGTTGTGCTGACGTGTGTATGTGTACAAAGGGGTTGTGTTTAGTCTGGGCCGGAACATTTATGCTATATATGTGTACAAAGGGGTTGTGTTTAGTGTGGGCCGGAACATTTATGCTATATATGTGTACAAAGGGGTTGTGTTTAGTATGGGCCGGAACATTTATCTGTAGATCAGAAAAGGGAGGAAGGGTATTACATAATACATCGTTAGAAACTATTGATGTAAAGATTCTAGAATAAATATGATAGACATTACCATTTAGTAGCTGGAACAAATAAGTGCAATTATTCTGATTTCCCCGCTTAAAAACTTTTAGAAACTTTTCATTAAAATGCATTATTTTTATGAAAAATAATGTTTTATCTATCATTCATCACAATATGTTGCATATCAGATTGTTTTTCTAACTCATTTTCGTCCTATTACGAGCATTTAAATTTCATTAAGTAAATTATTTAGTATAACCAGATATAGTTTCATATAGCTTCCAAACCATTTTTATAGCTAAACTAAGCATAACACAGGCTTGAGAAGTGCTATTCATGGAAACAATAAACAAAATAATATGCAACATTTTATTATAAATAATAGTTAATACATATGTTTTCTGTGAAATAGGCAGTTTCATGAAAGTTAGGCCAAAAAACACAGAAAATCTTCCTTTTCGTTAATCTGGGAAATCAGAAATATGCGATAATTTGTTCCACCTGCGAAATGGTGACGTCTATCAATACATTTGTTTTAGAATCTGGACAGTCATAGCTTTCTCACGATGTATGAAACTCTTCCTCTCTGTTCGAATCAAAAATATTACCTGATCCGAGAGATTATCGAGACTTTGGCACTAAACATTTCTTGAGATGCTATCTACGAAAGCTCAGCTAATAACCGAGATTTAGGAGGCCTTTCCTGTCTAACAGGTATTTGGGTGTCACACTCTAAACCAACGGCACTTCATTTCTATAGAAGTTTAGTCCCATTACCATGACTACACCCCAACTACCAACAAACCTGGCTCTTGTCTCGATTTCAGCATTTCAAAAGGTTGGTTAGGGAAAATACGACTAAGACAGGGCAGGACTAACAGAAGAGTAAGTTGGCCTGTACAACGAAACCCCAAAACAATGAACGCTGTCTGTGATTGCGTGTGAACAGGTTGCTGTGCACGATTTGTGTTCTAGAAGGCGCGATTTAAATATATGACGCGGAAAGATGGCCTCTTTTCGTGATTATTACTTGTGAGCTTTGATAATGTGTACATCGAAGACCGACCAGATGGGCCAACCATCCTACCTGCGATGAATCCGGCAGGCATGTTGCATATTTGTCCGAATTGCGTTTCCAAGTTTTGCGAGGAATATAATACTCCTTTTTTTCTGGGGTAATAATAATTATTGAACGGTGAAGTTCTGGAAGCATGTTTCCACATTCCAATGTTAATACTTCTTTTATCTTGTTCGTATGGGTGTGTGTATTAAGTCAACAATGTTGCATGGCGAGTTATTTTATGTTTAGTTTTGTCGAACCACGAGATAGGCCCTCCCGCTTATATATGTGGAATTTATGAGTGTTTATTTACTGTTTTTTTTATACACCAGACTTTAATTAAACTGCATAATGCACCTTTATAACCCCGAGCCTGTAAGTTGAATTGATTATGACTCTTTACTCAATTCTTTAGACCCTGTTATGATGACTGTAATGTCGGTGAGACAGAGGCTAAATGAAATTGCTACTTTCCAGGACACTAGTTTATGACTTTTACGCACAGAGGTAGCTAGCGAGTCTTGTAGCGAGACTCAATGAACGGATTTAATTAAAAAGATAAAAAAAGGTGCCTATAGTGTGGTATTGTCGTGCTAACTTATTGAGATTTCTCTCCAGCTGGCTCCAGCTATGGGTTATAAGAATATTTAGAAGTGGTTAGCTTAAGATGTTGGATAGTAAACAAATGAAACAAGCACTTGTGCTGAATTTAGTGGATAATTTATTTTATATCCTGGTTCACGCCGGTGTGGTGAGTCGAAATTTGAATTTTGTTTAAATTATATTGTTTTCAGAAATGTTTACTTTTATTTTTAATCATTCACTATATTTCAAAAACAAATAACCACTTCATGTTTAGACTTCTTGGAAAGCTATAATGATATTCACTATTAATGTATTTATATATGTGTATGTTTATAACATTGTTAATAAATATTGCAGCAAATATTGTGACCAAGTTTTAAATTTTAATAAAAAGGTAACATTTGCGTACTTTGCAACTTTCATGCAAAGTTTTTTGAAACCATTTGCTTGCATATTTATTTTATGCGTTTTACGCTTCTTTTATATAAATTGTTTTAAAGAATGTGGATACAATTTGTCAATTAGCACGATTAACACGACAAAAACGAAGTATTATAGTCAATTTAGATTTATGAAATATCTGTGATTTTGTAATTGTAAAACTTATTATTATCTTTCTTACGAAGTAGCCAGTTATTAATGGTTTCTATTGTAAGAATATATATACGGTGACGGTAGCAAGTTACTCGGTTATTTGATCGTACGAACATGTTGAGCGAAGAATGACCATCTGGTATCTAAAAACAAGGACCTCTTGTAAGATTTGGCAGATGGAAAAGGCCATAATAATGAAATCCGGCTAATAACAGAAGATTTGGAAGAATTTAGTCCTATAAAGCCTATAACTAACTAAGAAATACGCGCTTAATTAGAATTTACAAAACAAGTAATGGAATCGATAATTTTATTTCCTGAACGCTGCTTTTGATACGGAAGCCCCTTTAAAATCAATCTTTAAATAGATCGAGTCACTCAAAACTTTGTTCGTGTTAGAAATATAGTTTGCGCGAACACTATGTTATAACGTGCCATACTCATTTCCACCTATGGTCGACACTATGAGAACACTAATTTAACCAGCTTTACTTATTATTTCCAATTTCTAGTCGAATGTATCATGTATGGTGCCCTGTTTGTATTAGTGAGATCAATGCAATATAGCGGATAGGATCATTAATGTACCCCTCTAATTCACGATCTTATCAATATTACCGCCTTCAAATTATCGTCTGTATAGCTAGAGACAGTGGCGGAAGGGGAAAGGGGAGGGAATGTCGGGCAACAAAGAATAGTTGCTAGTTGTAATGCTTCTTACATTTTGATTAGATGGAAAGTATTTAAAACAAAGTATTTGAGGAGATAACACGCCAAGAATTTTTGGGTATATAATATTTTGTTCAGTTAGGTAATAATTGTTGAGTTGGTTTTTTAAAATATTGATTATTTTAGATTGCATTTGAGATTGATTTGTTTTTGTTGAAGCATAATAGTATGCATTTTTGAGCGAAGCCTGGAGTAAACTTGCGTAGACAGAAATATCTTCCTACTAGCTTGGGGCAGAAGGCTTCTTTTAACATTTGATGGGTCTTCTTGTTGTATCTTGCCTATATCAAGTTAGGTGGACGTAATCGAAGCAATCGATACTCCCGCATTGAGTTTAGGTTTACTAGGAATGTTCCGTGCGGCGGTGTACAAGGAAACACTTCAAATCGTCGTTTGGTGCCGCGTGCCACAGTTTTCCTTGTTGATAAGAGATCATTCCACAGTCAGCAGAAATAATGGAACTACAGTCATTTTGCAGGAAAATTCTAGTATAGCAGTTATTCCTAAAAATGTGTCTGTACAATAATTGCGTTTGAGAATCGAAGATTATCAATATAGTCTCACAGTGCAATCAAATACAGACGAGGAAAGGGGTTGTCTTCTTGGCGCTTCTTTCAAGCGACAGTGGAGGTGGTATTAAATGCGCTCCTCTTTTCTTACTGTTTTAATTACTAAACTCATTAAATCGACATATTTTCCAGGGAAGAAGATGATTAAGCTCTGATTTCTCCATATTTGATTGTCCTTTGGTCTTCAATGCATTGTACATGCATTGCATGCGCTGTGTTCTGTTTCATTCACTCGATATAATCTCTTCCGTAACATGACACTGTTTTGGGATCACCCACATATCGGCATAATTATTCTCATCAATAACGAATGTTCTCTCTGTGTGTCTCTGTAGCTTGCAATTATTAAAATAAGTACAATTAAAATTGTATTCATTTTGGTGGAAAAATAGGAGTTCGAATTATGCTGTCAATATTGGGTTTCTGGATAATTTCTTCATTTTGAGACTTGAAAGCCCTGCGCATAAAAGACCTGTAAATTTCATTTTTTCGATTTCTTCGATTTAAAACATATATTTTTAACTATTAAATGTCAATAAATCGTATCTTACATTGTTATAATTGAAAAGATGGCTGACTTTTTATTGTTCACAATTGTGTGAATAGAATATAAATTAGTTTCGAATTCGACGTTTTGTAACTGCAATTACCAATTTACATTGATATAAAATTATAAGCGAGTTATTGATTTACTGAATTGGTATTTAAAGCTGAAGATTCTCATTCTGAGATGAGTCATTTTAGTTGCGCAGGCCGTTTGAAGTAAATTGACCATTTTGAATACTTTTTATCAATTTTTTATCCAGTTATCAAGTTGTTATCAAGTTGTTATCAAGTTGTTATCAAGTTTTTATCAAATTGCATCAAGTTGTTATCAAGTTGTTATCAAGTTGTTATCAAATTGTTATCAAGTTGTTATCAAGTTATCAAATTGCATCAAGTTGTTATCAAGTTGTTATCAAATTGCATCAAGTTATTATCAAGTTTTTATCAAATTGTTATCAAGTTGTTATCAAGTTGTTATCAAATTGCATCAAGTTGTTATCAAGTTGTTATCAAGTTGTTATCAAATTGCACCAAGTTGTTATCAAGTTTTTATCAAATTGTTATCAAATTGCATCAAGTTGTTATCAAGTTGTTATCAAATTGCATCAAGTTGTTATCAAGTTGTTATCAAATTGTTGGAACCTAAGTTGCTTAAATGTTAGCTTTCTTTTAGTACACATATACAATGATTCTGTTATATTTTATAGTGTAAACACTTATATATTCTTCTATTTAATGGTTTATTCTACTCAATTTAATACTCATAATTTTTGAAATTATTGTTAGTTTTTATTAGTTTTTAAATTTTCATTTATGTCATTTGTAACGTGTTTTCTATAAATAATTTAAACTTTTTTTAATTTACTACTTAGACTTATCCATGAGTAGTATGTTATTTCAGTATTTATAGAACGTTGTAAGACAAAAATATAGTTTTACTCTAATTATTCTATCATTTATTTTTGCTTCAGTGATTTGGAAGATGTCAGTGATGATAAACTACATTTGGATATTTGGTAAGATAAGCTTTTATTTGTCCACATTTACGTATACATAATATGCTGTTGTTCATTAATATTGTCAATTCTAAATTATCTTCTATGAAAATATTCCTAGACATAGTCTCCCTGCTTTACACTTAAGTGAATTTAAATGCAAAACACTCAATTGAAAAGTATTTTTTCCGAATTTTCAAAATGTTATCTATTTAAAATTTTATTGCCTTAATATAATAATTTTTGGATCTTTTCTGAATATAATATGTTCTTACAATTTAAACTTACTACAATTTTAAGAGGACAATTGATCAATCTGTCCGATTGTTGTTTCCGATTGGTGCAGCTCATGGAGTCATTAAAAAAATTTGGTAGTAGTATATATAAGTAGCTTGTTAAATCATTATTTTAGTGAACAATTTCAAATTGTTTTACGTTTTATAAAAATTATTTTTGACCCTTTTTTTCAATGGAATATGTCACAAAACATCTTTGCTTTGGGATAAAATGAATTATTGCAGCATCTATAAATATAGATTTGTATCTGAACTGTAAATTTACTCCGTGTAACCTATATTTATAAATTATTGAAATGTTGATACAGTTATGTCTGCAACTTAGTTAGCCAAACAGGAGGCTCTCTATTATATACATTTACGTTTAATACACAATATATGCCAGTTTGCTTGCTCCTATCTTGGAGAACACATTTCCTCTTTTCATACTCTCTAAGTGCTACGAGACCAGGAGAAATGATAAATCCCCCAACCCCCCTCCCATTAATAATGTACATATTATATTCCATTAGAAAAGCTCAACAAACATGACATCTCTTATTGAGTATTACATGACAGAGATCGGTATCTTTATAAGATTCACAATACACCCGGGGGGGAGTGGGGGGGGGGGCTTGCTCTTTCTTCTCCTGATCTGAAGTTTAGTCACATTGAGTTGGGCATTAATGTCCTACTGGTACTGGAGAAAACTGGAAACTAAATATGAAATTAGATTAGACACAGTGTTTTTTTTTCCAATCCAAAATAGAGATTTGATTTTGCCTCCTCCGGAAATCTCCGTAGGATGTTTTGAGCTTATAGTACTTCATTGAAGTAGTTACTTTGAATTAACCGTTTTCTGAATTAAACTGATATTTTTCTATTTCGTCATAACTGGTGAAGTATATTGATTCTGTTTCTCTTTAATGCCTTCATGTTTTATGAAAGATACGTATTTTGTCTAGTTTATATTTAGATTGTCAGCAAAAAAAAGGTTGTTTTATATCCTTATTTTCAAATAGCCTGTAAATCTTTGTGTAACATAATACTTAACCAAAGCTTGGCAAGACTGTAGTCAATGAAACCTGTTTTACTATTGGATTTTCGATGAGTAATGTTTCAACCAATCCTTCCATTATACAGACATACACGTTGGTATGGAATCGAGTCCGCCATTAGTAACTTATATTTCAATTAAATCGAAGATACTGTATGATTTATAAATATTGGAGACATCCCGTGACATTTCTTAGAGGGATAATACTACCTATACTCAATAAATATCAAGTCTATATAAAGTAGGCAATCAATCGAGGAGTGAATATTATTCTCTTCTCAAAAATCAGTTAATCGAAATCTGCATACAACAAATCGATAGATAATAAGTTAGCAATTGGATCGATTAATACTAGGTAGGCTTCAAAGAGGTTGAATATACTTATATAGATGACTAATACTTTGTCAATATAATCAATAAATCAATAGTAAGACGATATATTAATTGATTTATACATAGGTGCCTCGAGTGTTTACGAGTTTTGAGATGTGTTTGTTAAAAGGAAACATTCATCGATTTATCGACTTGCATATGAATCAATAAATGGGTAACTCCCTCCCTCCCGCCCACGCATGCAGGGACCATGACGACGAATCCAACGTGTTCGACGCCGTTGGCCGCCTGAACCAAGTGAAAGGGGTCCGCGGCCTGAGTCGCTACTTCAAGCAGGTCGGACAGTCGGCTCGATCCTCCTCCAATTCTGATGTCGACGATTTCCTTGGATGCGTCGATATCCCCCTCAATGTAAGCTCTGGCCGGGGAGGGGTGATAGCGCTCGCATGTTACATCGAACAAAAACGATGGAAACATGTAGGATCTCAGAAACTAGGGCATTATATTGATCTTAAATGTAGTGCTCTGTGAGTCAATAGGTTCAAAGATCTTCTCGAGGAGCCGAGTTCATAGCTAACACCGAAATTAGACTAGGACAGGCTGGTGTTACTTGTTAGTCCATCGGCGTACCGATGTTTTTCTCTTCGTGCTTTTGAATTTGAAATAGTGGACGAGAGATTGTATACACACATATTATTATGTACAATAATTGAATAATGTATATATCGACATTTTCCATAGTTTTCTACCTTAGAATATTCCTGTCATATAACCTAGCAACAACTTCTCTTGCATGTCAATTACGTTGAAATTGACTTTCATTTGTATAATATTGACGCAGTTAGTAGTATTATTATGTGTGTAGTTTAAAACCAGTATGTAAAGACAATATAATATACACTTGCTTTTGAAATAAAAGGTGAAAAGGTGCTAAAAATAGAGGTAAAGATGATATTTTTTACTTTTGATAATGGAAAAATATTTCCGCCAATTTGAAATATATTTTTATATTTCATCGATCGGAATAGATGGAAGTAACCTGATATTTTTGAAAACATGTTACTTCAAATTATTTTCTGATTTCGTAATATTTATTTATTTATTATCCTCCATTTAGACTTCCGTGTGCGCTTTGTCATCACTCCTCTTAAATGGAAATGCACTTTTGCTCGGTATTTTACTGAGGAATTATTTTGAAGGCATAGACGAGTATCAAGCGTTTGTTAAGATGCTGTTTATATGGTGAATTAATTTGCATTACTACTCTAATGAATTCGCGTATCTAGTGAAATACTTAATACAAAGATGAATTAATTACCGGAAATTACGAATTCTTGCTACATTAACATCACAAAAAGGGCATTCAACTAACATAATTCATTCACATTTGCTTAATAGATCTTGAAATATATATTATGTTGCTTCTTTCAGTATTCAATATTGCATTGGATATTTAAAATTGGTTTTATTTATGCACAGAAAGCAGATATATAGCAGATATAGCAGATATATAGCAAAGATAGCAGATATATAGCAGATATAGCAGATATAGCAGATATATAGCACAGATAGCAGATATATAGCACAGATAGCAGATATATAGCACAGATAGCAGATATATAGCACAGATAGCAGATATATAGCA
>JAYRBW010141279.1:0-15087 GCA_036023295.1 Invenusta paracnida | reverse complement strand
TTATTTACGAAATAGGTGACTTATTTCATAAATAAGTGACATATACGTGACTGAACCCTTTGGTCCGCCATAGTTATACATCATTATGTCAAACAAAATATCAAACGATTTATTTCACGAAAATTAATTACACATATCGTTTCTGATATGTCATGCCTTAAAATTGTTAGATTTGTTATATGAGATTGTAAAAACCATTTAGAAATGTTACTTGTACAACTTATAAATATACACCTATCTGACATACTCTCATATTACTATGTTAAGATTGTGACTTTATACCTATATAGCATAAATGTTTAACATTATTCCATCTATTTAGCACCCTTTTCATGTTTTAACTGCATACATCAAACATAGCAAAAGTTTCTCATTCACAATAACCAGTATCAATTTATTTCGACAGAGAGAAAAATATATAATCAACAACTAGTTTTTGTTCTCATAGAAAAGTATAATATCCTTATTGCATATAGTCACTTCTATATTGCTTTATTATTTTTATCGACATGAATTAAATACTTTTTTTGAATGAATAAATTAAGTACCTCTTCCAACTTGTCCACATTCAAAAGAAGCATGTCACGTTCTCCTACAAGTTTCTGAAAAGATAAAAAAAGCCAACAGTATAATATATATTGCGTTATCATTGATCATCGGTTTTAATATAAACGAAAATACATGTATATATTTAATTTGAAATACATAGTTAAAATATAGTGTAGGTATAGTGAAAATTTTAAATACCTTCCATTGCTTTTCTAACATTGTGTCTGGTGCATCATATTTCAACGAAAAGTAATTTTCCTTCAAACTGCAAATAATATTAGAAAAACTGAATATAAATAGATAACAAATTCATATAATACAAAAATAATAAGTATGATTTATTGAAAAAATAGATTAATATTAAAAAATTATACTTAGCTACAAATATGATTTTAACATATTTTAAATAGAAAATTTTCAATAATTTTTTTTAAATGATTTAATCCAATAAATTAGGACCAATATTCAAGCCGCCCTAACAAGCTTAATAAATTGCAAAATCGAAAATTTAACATATTTCTGCAAATTTTAAATTAAAACAGTTTAAGTGTTTTAAACAGTTTAAACATGTTTTAAAACTGCAGTTATATCAACTCCAATATCTACTATGATTTAAAATACAATTTATTAACAAGTTAGCCAAAGTGCAGACTAACTTACGACTTCATAGTTTCGTCGTCAATAGAGACTGAAAAGGCGCCTGTCATGACGAGATCATTGGCGTCAACTAGTTGTCTTGGTAACTCTTCCCGTAAATACTGCAAAATATAAGAAAAACATGCTTTCTAGACCTCAATATGTGTTTTTTAGTTTACATTTAAATAATATAGATGAATATTGTGTTGTTCTCAAGTTCGTTGCTTTGGCTATGTCTCATATGTGCTCTCGAATGTTGCATTAGCTGTGTATGTTGTACTGTGTTTATACGCTGTATGGAAATGACTGTGTGGTTGTAGTAAATATCTGTGAGTGCCTACTGCCCTATACACAAGTACTATGCGCTTTGCATAAACAATAAAAATAGAATCTTCAGCTACACGTTCGAAACTTGATCATGTGTTGCATTTTAAACCAAAAAGATTTTGGATTGACAGAAAATATTTAACAAGTTTAATTTCTGTCAAGCCAATCGATATGTTCATCAAGGCGGCTTGGTGCGCATTAAGCTTGACCATGTGGACGGGTCATTTTGGCTGGAACGTGTGTACCAGGCATTAAAGGTTTTGTGAGTAATTTCGATTGGAATTATATGACTTTTTTCCTTGGAGATTGTGTGATAATATTTTGAGATGATTTAAGTAGGTAACTGGAAACATGTGAATTAAGGATCAGGATGAAATAAAGGAATAAGGTCGACTTTGGTCTGCAGATTCAGAAAGAATGTTGTGATTACTTCGTACAATGAGTTGAAGAAATGAATGTCTCGAATTCTTAATTAAATATTTTGCAGGGCCTAAAACAATGGTGGCACTAGCTAATCAATAATTCTATTGTAATTATCAGATATATAACTTATTTTATTAACAATTAAAATAAGTGTTTAAAAAACGTAAATCAGAGCACCAAATTAATTATGCTTTTAACATGCTTTTGAAACACTACACAATACGTAATTGATATAATTATCAATATAACATGCTTAACACCGCATAATTTAATGACAGATAATCCAATAAAAATTTCGTTCCACTAACAAATTATAGTATATTCTCCATAGACTATAAATTTAATTTAAATTCAATATTTGTAAACGGCATTACATATATACATATATATATAAAGGTAGTAAATCAATGAAGACCAAACCTGGATTAGACGAGATTTGTTGGAAATTTTTAGAAGATCCGAACGGCAAATTTTGAGTGCTGAGACAGCAACTTTTAGAATAAACTCAGAACCCTGCAAAAAATAATAATACTTAATTAGCTAAACATTTTTGTATATACAATATATCCAAATAAATATAAAACTAGAACCGTAAAACCAGTAGATACTATTTACAAATAAATATGAAAACGTAACTAATTACCTTTAATCTATATACACCAATGTACATCAATCTATGTACACCAATGAACCGAACTGTAAATGTAATTTATCGCAAGTAAATAGATGTTATCGATTTAATATTTAATAAATTAATTTATAACTAAACTGTACTTAGATGGTATTTCCACCAGTTTAACGATTCTAGTGTCATTTTTATATTATACAGCTCTAGAGATGTATTTAGTATATATATACGAAAACGTTTAATGAAATATTCGTCAATTTTATATCCAATGAACGATACATTTACAGTAGTAACTTAATCGATATTATAGAAATTTCGTAAAACTACTATTGTATATACTGCATATACTATTAGATATCTTTTTAAAACAGTTTTGAGCGATAATTAACTCACTTCTGAGAGAACAATATCCAACGCCCGAGCCACCATAAGTAAACACGCTTCTGATTCGCTTGCACGACACTGAGCCACTAGCCAATCAGAGATTAAAAAGCCCGCAGATACTCCCTTATCTGTCAGATGATTGGCTAGTGGAGGAAGATGATTAGTCAACAGCCGATCCAATAGGAAGACAGGAAGAGAGATCACGTGATTAGAGGTGGAATGGGCATTAGTCGATAAAAAGCAGGTGTTGGTGGTGATGAGGCATAGATTGGCGAGATGCCGAAGTACTGGAAGCGCTTCTGATTCACACATCTGATAGCAGTGAAACAAATATAACATTAGCAGGCGATACATGGAGGTGCACAGCATTTAAGAATCTCAAGAATAGATATTCCAACATTACAAGCGAAACTATATAACATCGATTTATAATGAAAAATTGTAATAAAGAAGTCATAGTTATTAAACTCACTTTATAAATAAATAATGTAAATGTTAAAAATGTATGGAATACTCTCTGCTAAAAGATAGTCTTAAACTGATCGTCTCATTATGCTGAGTTTATATAGTTTAAACTCAAACTCGTTTGAGTTCAATGAAGAATAAATTGAAATAAATTTGAAAATGCTATTTTATTTCTCTTTGCTTTGTTGATTCAACTAAATTGTGTTTAATTTTAGTCCTAATTCTAAAAATTTATTTTTGAGTTATTATAGTAAAAATTAAAATACAATACAAATAATCGCGAACATGTAAACTAATCACATAATCTTTAATATCATTAAACAAATAACTTGTACTTATAGCGTTACAGTAATTATGATGGAGTCATTGATTGTGATATACACCCTCCTTACTACTAACCAATAGTGTATAAGGCTTACTGGATTAAGAACAGCATCGGATAGCAACAGAACCGCCATCCAACACAATAGAGGGCAGGGTTGAAATCCAGGATTTGCGGCATCTGAGCCGAGAGACTCAGTCGGATGACAAATGACTGTGAGAAGACTAGCTGTTGACGTCATCAGTGCCTTAAAGGTGGTATGAGAATGAGGAGGGTAACTCAGCGTTTGTAGGTTACGACTGAAGCTATATTACGGGTTAATCTTAACTTTAAACAAATTATGGCGAAATATAAAAAAAAATGTTTTAAAAAAGTTGATGAAGCGTAAATAATTTTTACAGCTAATTTTAATATTTGTAGTCCAGTAACACACCTTATTTGACAAGTGTGACGCGAAAAACTCGCTTTTATTTGAAATATTAAAAAAATTATATCACGTGCCGAACAGATATGCTATTTATTGATCCAACCTACTTTTATTAAAAATCCCTCACAAAAATCAATAGTGTATTCCATTTGAATGTCGGTTTTGTTCATAACGATATGAAAATAGTATAAATTAATTAATTTATAAATTTTTCTACAATTAAATAAATCTATTAAATATACACATACTCTACGTCGAGTATATATGTCAAAATTTCTTCCGTTAGGCACTCGTTTTGGATAAAATTTATAAAATTAAGAAATAGAAAGATTAATACGAATATGAACACACTATATAATTTAGATACAAAATAGCTTAACGGTTAATGCCACGCATTTTAAAAAAGAAACAAAAGGAAGCACCGGCTACTAGATATCCACATTTAAATTTATCGATTTTAAAGGGGATATGAACACTAAAATTATAGCACAGCAATATTACCTTGACAACCACATTTGTTGAGAATTAAAAATCTACTCACTTGCTATATTTGTGAGTGGAAAACCCAGACAGATATATTAGAGATCAAGATGGCAAAGAAAATGATGTATTTTGTTACTAAATATTAAGTGGCTGAGGATACTATTTATGCGTTGTGAGTAGATATTTTCAACTAAATATAATCTACTCTATAGAGAAATGGATGAAATGCCCGAACGGCGAGACTGAAGCATAAAAGCATGAAAGCACAAAGATACACATGCCTGGATTGAACTAGGAAAGGCGAGAAACGCAATAAAACCAGGAATGACTCATCGTTGGCAAAAAGTATCGTCATCGCCGGAATATACATATACAAGGCTAGGAAGTAGAATACCCTCAGAAACATATAAAGTAATAATAGATTGTTCGCCGTTCGCAATATATACATAATATAGTTATATTGCATAAACTGGCTGTTTTCCTATTTCTGTCTAACTAACTGATTCTGGATAGTATGGCTTCGTTGGTATAGTAGACATACAACAAAGTTTAGGATAAAGTTGACATCACAGAATAACGAAAACAGATCAATTGTAGAGAACAGAGTAAGTATAGTAGATTCAACAAAAAGAGAGTTCATTATAGATGTTAAGTTGGTGTAGAGAGAGATGTTATATCGATCCCAAATTGCTACATGTAGTGAAGCTAGCTTGGAAGGTGAATAAAAGACGAAGTATAATATATATGGTAAAATATCCGCAAAAAGGCGTCAGTGTGAAAAATATTCGCCCCAACGTTGTTAAATCAGTAAATAGTTATGTCAAGATGTAAACAATTTTAACAATTAAAGATATTTAAAAAGAGCAGGCTTTGAACTACATAGCTTATCACGGAATTATGTTCAATTAATTTTAATGTGGATATTAATTTTGAGCAAGCATATTGACTGATAAGAAAATAGAAGAAACTAGAAAGTATTGAATTTCAGAAATATCAAATGTTTTAAATTAAAGTTTATTAGTTAAACAGAATTAGACATTATACACTATTTTGTTCCGAACAATCTAGAAATTTGAAATGTCTTTTATTTCAATCAATATAAAAGGCCGAATGAAAACAATGAACAAATACATTATTAATATGGAATTGATTGAGATATCTTATAACATGTATACTTTTTTTATAAGTATTGAATAATTTTAATACAAGAAAAACAAATAGATATTTAATTCCAAACTTTATATTCTTTGTAAGAATTAGCAATTTTAATAGGATAATCATTTATATAAAGCTTTACAAATAAATGATTTATTATTCAGTTTTTAATAATAAGTAATGTTAACTCCCGATTTTGGAAATCTTACTCTTGTTATTCAAATATGAAAAACAAAAGCTTTGATATTTTTGGTTAAAATATGCCTTTGCAAATTTCTATATATTAAAGACTTAAATAGTAATAATCTAAAATACTATAAGATGCTATATTATTATACTATTTCTCAGGATCGAACCACCGTCAGTCCTAATCATCACCTTGTCTTTGTAAATAGGATGATAATGGAAAGCTCGACACATCTCCTGCTGTACCAGACCAGCAACTTTACCATCTCCTTCCCTCTCTGTGGTGTGTTTCTGGGCGGATCGTGCCTGTTCCTGAGAAGAGAGAGAAGGTGGAGGGAGAGGCGAGGTCGTCGAGAGAAGAGGCGGAAGATTGACACCCGCCTGAAGTTGCCAGAGTCTACTTCGATGTTGTTTGGGAACCCCACGGCGGACCAGATCCTGCAGGAGAGAAGGGGAGTGGGTTGAGGGAAAAGGAGAGTCAAGGCGATACCACTCAGATATGAATAGAAAAATAGACACTGCCAAAATATCAGAAAACATAAAATATATGCATTTTATGTAACATTTTTATCTATATTATAAAGCTTTATTTGAACTACAGTTGTACTTCTGTGTTGAACAACTATATACAAAAGTTTCTGGCTCATAAGAAGACTTAAAAGGTTGGAATGGTACTGTCTAGCTCTTGCGCTTTAGTTGTGCAATTTGTCCAATCTGGCGTGAAATAGCCAATTTGTGTTTTACTTTCAATTATGTATTATAATATAAAGTTTCAAAACACCTTAAAAAAGGCAGTAAATTAAAAATATATCGCATAAATTTCCTAAAGGCTTAAACGAGTGATGTTCTACTAAAGAATGTGTGTGAAATATGTCACAAAATATACATTGACATACATTTATACATTATAAATATAATATGTAGGAGTTAAATAGCATCTTATACTCGCAATTAGACCGGATTTGTCAAATTTATGCTTCGTAATATTTTTTAAAATTTATTGTATAAAAATTATTCCATAGGTATTAAGAATAATGTTATAGGTACTTTAAATTTAGGCTATATAAAAAGCTATTGACAACATTCTTTACTTTCACATTATTAAATATAACTGTTGTATAAAACTGTATTACGCCAAATTTAGCTTTTAAACGAAAAGAAGAAAATACAAATAATTAAAATGTTATGTATGCACAGAAAAGTTTAACAGTGTAATTTTAATGAACAAATAAGTAGGTTTTTAAAATACTTACAAATAGGGATATCGTGACAAAACGAAGGACTCAAAAAACCTATATTATAAATATAAACAGACTTTCACTGATGAAACGTTTTATACATAAGCTTTGATTATTCGAGCATACGCTGTACACATAACATATATCTATGTACCTACTGAAGCATAGATATATACACATGAATGTATAAATAGAAAGAAAAAATTATTTTACGAAAAACAAAAAAATTCCAGACAAGAGAGCACATTGAGGAAGTTATTTTCTTCTTTTGAAGAAATAACAGCTCCCAAAAAACAGTCCGGTTAATAAAGTTTTGCATATTTCCATTCTACTATAGTTCTACTATAGCTCTATTATGCGAGGTACGAATGATGATCAGTATATATTTGTGAGCGGAAACATATTCTACAGCTACTTCAGCGTGAATTGGACAAAAGATAAAACTTGTGAACAACGGTGATTTTCGGAGTGAATATATAATATATATATCCTTATTCTCGTATGAATAATTTTGCATCAAAATCAAGCTGATTATATATACATATATACACACAGAGAATCATCGCATGACGAAAATTTGAAGAAAAAAATCGATAATTATTAATGAAGTATAGAGTAAATAGTGAATAGATTTGTGAATATTGACACTTATATGCTATGTAAAAAATGTAGAAAGCCTAAAATTAATATAAGTCTAGATCAATGTTTTTTATTAAATATGAAAAAATCAACGTAGATTTAATATTTTATAAATATTAAAGTGTCAATAAAAATATTATAGATGCTTGTTTAGAAATTTCAGAATCAATAAAGTGTATGTCTCAATTTGTATACACGTGTTTTTTTGTTTAGTAACACATTGGTTTTCTACTTAACATTCTGTTGATTTAAATTTGTTTACTTGTTCATTTTTCACAAAAATAAACTATATTATCGTCATGGAAATCGAATTTAAGTTATATTAATAGCTTCTCACACGTTAATTTTTCTAACTATAATCTGATCTCTATGCTTATCATTAATATTAACTTCCAATTAAACTGACTTTAAAATCACTCGAATGGTGTACCACATCCGGGGTTTTTATGACGGCTTTTAACCATTTAATTCCGGTTCCGTTTATACTGTTTAAATTCGTTCGGCATGGAATTAAAGAACTAAAGCCACAGTAATCTTCAGATGAATGTAATTCGTTGAAAGACAGCTTGATATTTAGATATAAATAGACTACTATTAAAAATGTTGTAAGATAATTCAGTTTAAATATTTAAAAAATTATATTGATAATTTAATTCTACAAACGTATATTAATTACGTATATAATCCTACAGACGTTTGAAGTGTTGGATAATACACTATTTCGACGTTGTTAGCTCTCTTCAGCAGCCCTCACCTGCAGTAAAATGAAAGAAAATGGGAATATTTTACAGCCGTACGAGATGTGCGAACTGCAGCTGAAGAGACCCAAATAAGGTTGAAACAGAACGTTATCCAACTACCGTATTTCTAGTAATATAAATTAGTAATATATAAAAATAAATAAGTAATATACATCACTATTGACAACAGTCAAAAACATATTTTAAAAAGTACTAATTAATCAATAATTATTAGACCACATAGAAAAAAAACTTTTCAGCCAGAAATATGGGCTTAAAAAATTCCATAGTACAATTGATGCCTTGCTTTCAGCACATGATCAAATAATCAAAAAGCTGCAAGAATAGTATCATGCTCTGGGAGTTCTTATTGACAAAAGAAAATTATTTTACCTAAATATTCCAATGCAGAAAATAATATGTTATGATATTGATGATGGACCTCAACAAACATGATACATAAACAATGTAATATTTTGAATTTTTTTGATAATTAAAAGTTAAACTCTGCTACAAACATAAACATAACACAATGAATGTTCCAAGAGATCTACTTATAAAAAACAAAAATGTCAATAAACCTGAATACAATATAAAAACAAGAAACAAGAAACAGCTCTAACATATTTTAACTACAAAAGCCTTCTTAAAAATGAACAAAGTTATGGATGCAGCAGGTATAAAATGAAATAAATTAAACAATTTATACAAACGTATAAATTATAGATCAACATTTAAGAACATACGAGTATTATACCAACAAAATCTTGAATCGTAGTACTAATCAAATTTAAACAAATATTTTAAATACAATCAAGTTGTTTTAAGCCGCTATCTGCAATATTCTCCCATATATGATTCACACTATGATCTATTGAACTACTATGCAATACTAATACTTTTCTGTCATTCTTATATTCTTGTAATTGATTAAAGTTTTATTGTTTCCTTCATAAGACAGATCATACCTACTACATACATAACTTCGTAAAACATCTTGCTTCATGTATGTAGCCCGGTATGTGTTTTGAGTATCCTCAAAAGTTCATTTATTTACTACCTATTCATAACTTCTACTTCAAATAGATGTACATATTACCTAATTATAAAATGCTCTAACATATGCACCTAGGCTATAGGTACTTCTCTCCCTATGTACCCATTTCCTTTGTTGACCATTTCATTTATGTTTACATTTTATTTTACTTTTCCGTGTTTTTACAAATCTATTGACACAAAAATACTGTACTTAGGTAAACAGTTAAATCAGCTACTCGAGTAGTTGCCACCATTCTCTTGGTTTATTGCTATTGACATATATACTACGTGTACATGATTTTTTATTATTGAAGCCAGAAATAAACTTTTATTATTAGTAGTAGTAGTAGTATGAAATAACAACTTTACAAATTTTCTTTGTTATTTTAGGAGAAATTAATTTTTCAAATTTAGCAATAGTTACATTTCACCTAATTAGTGAGCAAGAGAAATAAATAACAGCTAACAATAAAATATGAGTAAGAAATAACGAGCTAACCAATAAATATCATTTATTAAGCATCATAGCAACAGAAATAGGCATTGCATATTATTTCATTGTCGGAATTGGTTCAAGGCAATACTGGCACCAAGGAAGCAGGTAGCCTTGAGTTTGCTTCTGAATTAATCTATATATCAACTAGCTTTAAAGCCAACACCCAGTGAATCTCCTCACGTCAATAAATCATGAGACTTTTATTCCCAACGCTTATTAATATTCTATAGAATTTAAATCCTCACTTAATACGGCAGAGAGAATGGAGAAGAGAATAGAAAGTTCTATAGACTGTCTCTTTAATAAAATCCCAAAAGTTCAACTTTGCATATATATTGAATAGTAGTAAAGATTTATTTATCATGCTTTTGAAAAATATAAATTCAAACAAGGAAATCATCTTAATATATTTCAATATAATAAACAACCAATTTAGATCATTTTCTGATATAAATGTAGTAATATTATCGAGTATTTCACTTGTTAAAATTTTAAAAAATAAATTCAAACTTTCATTATCCCAAACAATAAAATATTTATGATTAAAGTGTATACAAGTACCTATATGCAAATTTTAATTTTAATAGTTAACAGTTTTGTTCATATTGAAAAGCATAATAAAATAAAATTCAATTCAATTCAATGAAGTTCACAATGATATACATATTAGGAGTTAACAATAGTTATATATATCAGGGAAAAGATAAACCTATTTTTAATTACACAAATCTATTTATTAACTGTTCAGCATAATAAATTGTTAGAAGAACAAAATCAAAATGTCTCTTTTATACGAGAGAAAAGGGCCCCAAAAGGAAGAATTGCAGCAGTAATCTGCATATTGTACGTTTCATAGTGCTAGTACTAACACGGATAGGCCTTTCAATGAAGCAATCGAGGTCCCGTTTACTGGCATGACTAAATTTCAAGAACTAAGCTGTCAGAATAGAGCTATCATCACAATTCCCATTAGTACCATGATATATATATTTATTAACTAAATGATGTTCTTGTCACAAATGGTATAATATTTTTTGTGACATGAACCGGAACTTCATGAACCTTAAAATTTACATAACTTAGGTCAATTTTCTTTAGTTTCCAAACAATTATAATTAATGTTATATTGGTAGATTATACCAAGTGAACACTTTTATTTGTCTAAAAGAGATTTATCCCAAATTAGTTGATACTAATCTTTTCATTGTTTATAAATAGGTTTACATATATGTATAGTCTTAGTAAACATAAAAGCCATGTATTTATAAGGTTTTTGCTACCCTCTTGTCGAGACGGACAGTTTGCATATCACCTAAAATTTAATTTTGTTGTTATAAATATTATTGTCCACTTGTTAACAAAGAGAAAAAAACGAAAGTCTTATAAAGTTGCAATTTTCTGCAAGTATCCCACAGTTAGAAAGTTCCTCTAAACCACAATGAGAACATAAAGAGTGAATACACATTAAAAAAATCCTGGAAAAGCTAAAATCACGAGGCACAAATGAAGACGCATTAATCCAAAAAGAGATATGTTAATTTTTGAAAGTTTTATGCTAAAGTATATCAAGTACACAACCAATTCGTTTAGCAAATTATAATATGATGTATATTAAGTGTGTTATCAGTGAGATAAATATTTAAAATACAAGATTTTTATATTCATCTATTTATAAAAAACATTACTTTAATCTACAGAATGTTATAAACTATAATGCCTATATTTGGGTCAATTAAAATATATTATGTTGATAATGCTGCAGACACTATTAATAAGACTAATAGGGTTATCACTGCATTTAAATTAATCAATATATACATAGAATGGCAATCGAAACTAATTCCATTGAAAATATTGCAAAATTTGCGATTGTGGTCAACATATATCATTACAAAAAATTAAGTATATGCAAAATATATTATAATTGAAGAAATATATTTAAACATATATCAACATAGTCTCTTTATCGTGGTAATTAAAAATCTAGAAAGAATATTTATTTTTGACCACAATATTTAACTATTACTATTTAGTTATTACTAAATATTTTGAAAGCAGATTTATTAAAATAGATATATTATTTTCATTCATTCAAAGAAATTTAAAATTCTTTTATTTTTCTATATAAAAAAGCATTAAAAAATAATAAAAAACAGTGTTAACTGATCACGTTAGATATATTGTTAAAATTCCATTAAGCATATGAAGAGATGTACAACCAACATATAAAATCAAAACGTAAAATCTCCATATATTGTTACTGTATGGTAATACTTGCAAGAGTTCAACCAGAAAGTCCTTTGTGTCCCACAGGAAAACAGTTTTAAGAATAGACAGCACTGAATAACAATACCAGCAGACATTGATAATTAGTTTAGAATATTACTGAATGTAATAAAATCAAATTATCTATAAATACATGTTAAGCTGACACTGTTAAAACATATTACAGAGACATATCTTAAATGAAGTATTTTAATCTACTCACCGAAATAAAAATGAAAGTTTAATTCATTATCATAGATATAATATCTTAAATTTTCATATTTTATTTCAATAAGCGAAGTGCCTATTTTCCACGAGAGAAAAGGGATCCGATAAGTAAAATATCGGCAGTTATTCGAATTTCATCAGCTTCTAAAATATTATATTTTGAGCCGTTAGGCAGAAAGTAAACAAATTTCGGAGGTTTAAAATCTTTAATAAAATCTTCACATGCATCCAGTTCATCAACGACCGATAAATAAAAAGTTTCACAATAGTTGTCATTAGTCTTCTTAATGGTAAATGGACGCTGACGAGATGTGCCTTTAGTCGCTGTCATTCCAATTTCAAACGAAAAAGGCGATTTGGGATCTTTCATCCATGTTAAATCCCACGGATATGATGAACTAAGTCGATGCTTCGAGAACCAATTAAGCATATTACTGTCACCCGCATCAAATGTTAAATTGACAACTGGCTTGTCAATGCCATTTTTAACAAGGGTAATATGAACTTTAAAAACACCCAAGTCAGACCAATGATCAAGGAGAGCACTGCGATACCAGGGCCAAACCTTATTGGACCGACTGCCATTATGCCAAGACCAGAGGATCGAGCTGTTAGATGAATATTGATCCAGATACAAGTATCCAGCATATACGCCAACCTTTGCATTGAGAGATAAGAGCGGTACACCAAATAGAAAGGTTTCCTTTGGAGTTTTAGTGAAAGTTATAACGCGTCCCAGTTCAGGTTCCGATGGTGCTTTACTCATTCCTAACATCAAGCATTTGGTTGGGGTGTTGTAAAAGTTAAGTTGGTTATTTGAAACGGCTTTGAGTAAGCAGTCGTTGAGATTTACCTTTGTAGTATAGCTAAATGGCCAGAAACAAAGATGGTAAAAGAGTACCACAGTAAGAACAGCTCGAATCATTTTGATATGTTTCACTGTTTATGATCTGATCAGTTTTAATTGTTGTCTTTAAATACTACTTTGTTTTCGATTTTCAAACTTTTTCCATATTTTTGAAGATTCGTTTATTTACGAAACGTGATACCACAATATAAACAAACAACATAATTACGGAAACAAAAGGAAAATAACCATTTAGCTTTTCAAATGCCATTAGCAAATGTGCAAGTGGTGAACAGAACTAAAAGCCATTAAATCTTGATTGTATACATAAAAGCTTGTTTAAAAAAAACATGTTGAACAAAATCAAAACGTATATATTTCCAGTTTTTTTGGCTTTAAAGAAATATTTTTGTGAAACCTGCATATATCGTATAAAAAACAAGTGCATGAAGACTATATAGCAAAGTATGTTGATTAAAAGTAAAAGGTAAGTCATAACATAAAAGAAGAATCTAATTAAAATAACTTATTTAAAAAAATAAAATAATTATTTAAGACATAATATGGTACAGAGAAAAAATGTAAATAAGAATTAATTTTAACATTATCATCAAATCAATCAATTATAAATTATAAAATATAACTAATCTTAATTATATATAAAACTAAACAAGTAAATACATATATTTAGTCATAAGATTCAGTAGAATACTAATAAACATTATAATTTTTGCTTAATTATTTTTTGGCATAATTTGTGGTTAATTATCTCTTTAACTTTAACGTGTCGATAATAACCGAAAATTTCACGTTTCCATATTCCTAAAACTGTAATTTTATAAGTGGAAAATCCTTATATAATGGATTATAAAATCATATATATATATACGAATATAGAAAAAGATATTTAATACAATATATAATAATATAGTATCCAGCGTCACTTATTACTATTTCAACATAAAAACTGCTAGAAATTTCTCAAGAAAAGTGAGACAGTAAAGCGAAGTAAACCAGCCAAGCGCATTAGTTCACTAAATTTCACTCCGTATACCTTAGCCAACTCTTCTTTTAGGTCTTCATTTACTATCAAACTTGGTTCATTTTGGTTCAACTGCTAACTCGATTCTTTCTCAAATGTAGTTTCACAAGCTTTGCTGACCACTCTATCCTCCCCTAAGCCTATGCCCTGGCACGGTACTCTCCTAAGCCCAAGCTCTGCTCTGGCACGTACTTTCCTAAGCCTATGCTCTGCTCTTCTCTGGAACCTACTCTCTTAAGCCTATGCTCTGCTCTAGCACATACTCTACTAAGCCTATTCTCTGTTCTGGCACATAATCTCCTAAGCCTATGCTCTGCTCTTCTCTGGAACCTACTCTCTTAAAATCCCCAAACTCTGCTCTGGCACGAACTCTCCTAAGAATTTGCTCTGGCACATACTCTCCTAAGCCCACGCTCTGGTACGATACTCTCCTAAGCCCATGCTCTGCTCTCCTCTGGCACGGTACTCTCCTAAGCCCATGTTCTGCTCAGGCACGGTACTCTCCTAAGCCCATGTTCTGCTCAGGCACGGTCCTCTCCTAAGCCCATACTCTGCTCAGGCACGGTACT
>JAYRBW010141268.1:0-15088 GCA_036023295.1 Invenusta paracnida | reverse complement strand
TTTTAATTATTCCAACATGCGATTGGAGGAGTAAATCTCATCTAGTCCATATACATACATTACTTGTATGGCTATACAATATAATATTTACATTGTGGACCAAGCCATATGTTACTATGTATTATTATACAAGAAGCATATACTGGGACATGAATTTACTCAAGAGTCATATAGTATAGACCCATATAAAAAATCACTGCTCCAGTCAATTTTTTTTTTTAGTTAGAGATTTTTAATTAATTTATGTTCATCATAGAATACAAATTTAGCAGTGAGATCAAGTGAAATACACTGTATAAGTATAGTGATTTAATTGATACTTTTAAAAGCAGGTTTTTTATTGTTTTACAAGTACCTATTACAAATCTTTTATGTTTTTTTACATTTTCTTTTGTTTATATATAAGGTTTTACTGCCTTATTCTATAAAAATTTGACTGAAAGCTGGCGCCTTTTCATTTCACGCTCCACCCCTAACTGGAAATGCTGGATCCACCCCTGATAATATGAATGATTGTATACTATAGTCAGTTAAATATGATATATAAAGTGTAATAGACTAGGCATCTTCCCAGACAGATTGTATCTTTTTGATTTCAACTATCAGTGTTCTTAATTGAATTTGACTCGTTTTTTTGCAGGAAGTACAAGTAAAAAATAGGAAAAATGTGACATCACATTTTTGCACAACCCCTTTCCCCCCCCCGTGTCACATTTTCCACAATCCCCCCTCCCCCCTTTGAGTGTGATGTCATTTCAGAACAGACACTAAGTAACTTATACTAAACTATAATATAAGTTATAACTGATTGTTATATTTTTTGTAATTTTAGGTTTTTAATAATTTGTACAATTATAGTCTATAGATCTATAAATTATTAAAAAAATAAAATCATTATCACTTCCTATAAAACTTTCAACAGAACAATTCCAGCTTGAGTCTAAACTGTATCTATAGATTTATTAGCCCTATTCATACTGGAGGAGGGGGAGAAAGGGGTCCAGAATCTGTCTCCCCCTTTTATTTTTATTTAAAAATTATGACAGTTTAATCGGCATACATATAGTTTAATGCTACCCTACTTTTAGTGATACAAAGAACCACTTATAAAAAAGCGATTATTAAGTCATATCCATAATGTCATGGATGTGTAAATTATTATTGAACTAAAGTAATTCTAACACTAAATTAAACTTAAATAAATAAATAAACTAAACAATATTATCTTAAAAACAAATAATTAATTATATATAACAGTAATTCAAATAGTTATATAAGGTTTATATCAGTTATATTACTAATGACCTACACTATAATGATCTTGACTATACTTCTTTTTAAATGGTTCTTTGCATTACTAAAAGTAGGGCAGCACTAAACTAAATGTCTGCCATTTAATCTCCCATGACTTTTCCTAACAAGGGTACTGTCAGGATTTTATAAAAGAGGAGCATTTTTTAATAGGCACAATTTTCAATTGATGATAAATAGATAGAGAAGTGAATTATTGGCAACAGATAACTATTACCTAGGTATTTATTATACATATATTAAAATAATAAATCGTGGTTTATAGTATTTAAAATTGTCATGACATATATATTAGTCAGTGAAATAAAAATTTTAAATGTAATTCAACTCAATATCATTATTAATAATTTCTTAAATATAAAGATAACATTATGAATCCATCTAGGATAAATTTGCAAGAATTTTTGGACAATAGTTTTTGCCAACAATTGACAACCAGTTTTTGACAACAATTTTTGCCAATAGTAATATTGATAAAGATTATTAATGCTAAAGATTATAACCTTTTGGTATTTATTGATGCTCGCAACCACAGTTGAAGAAGGTTAAGTACAGAGAAGGAGTGTTAACACTCATAGCTTATCACTGGAAGTGTATAATCAATTTTTATTAGTAAAAACAAAGTGGGAAACCTTGTTCTGTCATACTGTAGTATTGCCTTAAATAACAACAAAAATCTATACTCTGGGTACACAGCTTCCATTTCCAAATGTCAAGATCCATGTTGACTAGATCAGAATTTGGATTATCATTCTAATATGTATAGTTATTTTACCATGTCCAAAGGTTTACTGGTACACTCCTGTTTACATAATACACTTGGAACAAGGTAAATCAATCTTAAAGATAGTTGGGGATAGCTTACTGAAATGAACATTCGTTTCAGACAACGATGAATTAAGAAATGGTTTGACAATGATATTTTTTTGGAATGTCAGCAGGTATATTAGCATGATTATTTTCACATTTCATCCACACCAATATGTCTGGCTAAATGATGCTTGTTCATATATTTTACTAAACGCATGGTCAATATTTCTTTGCAAATACAGAATGTCTTATTTTTACTTGTCAATCTCCTTGAAAGACATTGACAATGTAAACTGATTTACTTTGCAGTCTCTGTATTATACCATGAAGAGGATGATGTAAATAATAAATAGATATGACACCCACAATAAAACCAAATTCACGTACTGCATTCAGAAGAGAAGTTGTGTCTTTCTTGTTTTCTGATGGTCATCCAGATGTAAATATAGCTTCATAGTGAGATATACTTTCAATTGATATCTAGAACTAGATACATCTAGAGTTTATCTAGAAGTTTATGATATTTTGTGAGTGCAGTTGATGATTTCAAATGCTGTTACCAAATGGGGCAAAGCTAAGTTAAAATGTTCATAGGCTGTGTCATATTCTAACCACAATGTCTTGTATCAACTTTTTTGTGTGATGGTCAAGGCAACTTCAATTGGAAATATCTCCAAAATAGCTTCTTTCTTAGGAGAATAGCTATAAGACAGCAATATCAGTCATTTTGCTAACACAGACTGCACAACAAGTTGTTAGCCTGATGAAATACATATAAAGTTAACAAATATAGTTCCTGAATGGTGATATAGTATATTATATATGGCATGAACTGAATGAGCCTTTTTTATATAAAAGGCTTGACATTAAATAGGCATCGATTTAAAAAGGGGGCATTCACCCCAACTGATTCACCTTCCCCCTCTAATGGCATGCCTGCCTAACTATATTTTTAATTTCATTTAATTACATTTTCATTACATTTGAACCCTCCTCTTCAGGGTTTGGGGCATACTAGAGTCCTCCAGATTCTATCACACTCACTCCTATTCTTAACTTTGTATAATTTTTAATCAATAAAACATAATTAGAAAAAAACTAAAATGTGCATATCCAATAATATTGCTGTATATAAATGGATACTATCTACTTATTATATACATGATAATAGATAATTATATACAAAAACATTTTTGCCAATTAGTACAACATACATTTTTTTGTTATTTAAAATAAATCATTCATCATTGAACATCATGAAAGGTTTGTTGACTACTTAGATTCTCTCTCTCTCTCCCACTCCTCTCTCTATCTCTCTCTCTTTCCACATTGAGAATGCAATAACTTTGTTGACTGTATGCATTGATATAGCACAATCTTACTCCACCCCCAAAATATTATCCTAGTCTATTGTTTAAAACATTCTTTTGTTCTTGCTGTTGTTCTCACACCATAACTGCAAACGATTTATGTAACATATCTATTCGGTTTTATGGAAATAAAAATTTACTTTATTTAAAGTATATATACAATAAAATAAGTTTATATATATAAACTGATTCAAGATATAACTTACAATTGATTGAAATATCTACATAATATAATATTTATTATAAATTGCCAAAATTTATTTTATACTAATGTTTCTTTTTGACCATTTTATTCAAGGAAGTATATGGGACTGGCTTTACATATTTTCTCTTAAGTAACCCAATAACATTAACTTTTCTGGAACCTTTTGGCTGTCTAAAGTAAATAGTGAGGATTGCCTGGAATAATGCCTGCAGTTAAGCAATTTAAAATAATTTATTTATACATGCCAACTTAAATAAAAAATTTTTTTAAATATATATTTAAATTAAAAAAATATACCTGATATGACTGAAAGGTGATTCAGTTAGAGATTGTTAAAGAATGAGAGGTAAGAATACCTACACAAAGGTACTACTGATAGAGGGAAAATAAAGAGTCAGCAGAGGTAAGCAGAAGATTCTTTGTGAGGTGGGTCAAGCTGGATAGATCTTTACAGCTGGCTGAGAGATAAAAAGACTCAAAGATATTACTGATAGGGGGGGGGAACAAAGAGTCAGCAGTTGCTCATTGAGTATGCTTTCATGGTGACATATAATTAATAAGGAATGACTGAAGCATAATCACCTTGAGACCACTAATTTTCTAATGTTATTAGAACATCAAGTTGATATGAAAGTCATGTAATTAAATCAAGACCTCTATATAAAGTGCATTCTACAGATTAGGAAGTCAGGTATTGAGCAACCTGAAAAAATAAAAAATGGTATTACAGAAATACAGTAACACTGATATAGGTATATATATAAATGTATATATAATGTAATGTTTTATAACATAATATATCATATTATAGTGTATCTACGATTTATAATCTTTTACAATACATGGATAATGTTGCATATTGCCTACACTATTGTAGGTATTAGCTGCTACTTTTGTTAACCTATACCTAAATTATATAAGTTTAAATTTTATATAGGTATTGAAAATAATATAATCAACTAAATCTAGAACGTACTTAAAAGGAATAGAACTGTACAGAACTGGCATTTTAAATTAATATAAAGCTATTAATAGATTTATTCACAAATAAAGCAATAGTAATGTGAATTTTATTGGCTTGGTAATCAACAGTTATTTTTTATATAAAAACTAATTTTGCCATTTAATTTGTAACAAAGTGTATATTATATGATGCGTTATCCATCTATTTTGAATTACCCTAATTTTACCTTGCATGAAAAATGTAATACAACAACTTTTCTCTCTTTCTGTTCCCCTGATAGTGTTATTCCATCACTTGAAGCAGAATCCGCCTTAATTAAGAGAAGTGTAAAGATGCCCCTTGCAGGAGGTATTGCACCCCCTGTGGTCACACCACTCCGTTCTCATGGTACGAAACGGGCGTCGAATCAGGTTGATACTGATACCTACTTGGAACTTGAATCGGGTAAGCTTTCGCGAATTGGTTTTCTTTTACTTTGTATACCTACGTCTTCTGAAGAAATTGTGTATATATGAGACTCGTATTAAATATATAAACTTATAATAATAGAAAGAGAGAAACTATTAGTTAATTATACATCAAAGGTTCTAAACAATATTGTTAATATTAAATGCTTACTTTTGTGTTATATATGAGTTTTATAATAGAAATCTATGTTCAGTGGTATAAAAATAGTCTTTTTGCATCTATTAACCATGCTTTTTAATCTATAATCAGTAATATTGGAATTATATTACCATTGAAAATTGTTTTATAAAATTGCTCCAGGTCTGTTTATTAATAAATTCGAATGGCATAATTGGAAATATGGTAGACGTAATTGTCACGACTATTTAGAATACATAGATACTGAATTTAAAATCTTTCAAAGATTTTAGTCAAAACTAAAAACATATATATTTTTTAAGTGCAGGTTGTCTCAACCTCAAATCTCTTTTCACAAAAATAACTATAAATTAAAACAAAGAGAGATTTTCCCACGCGACATTTCAATTTGAATTTAACCGGGCACTATAAAAAGTAGCAGAACATAATTATATTTACTTTAACACAAAACGTGAAATAAAGTTGTTCCACATTGCACTATAATGCTATAAATAATTATATTTATTATACTGATAGATAATGTTAATGTTAAACCGAAACTCCCATGGAAAAATCACATTAGTCTTTAATTTTAATCTTAGATCTGGTAACAAAAATTGTGTAACAAACTCTTCATTATATATAACTTTTCATTGGGTACCAGAATCGCCCAACACAAATATCTATTTCACAACGGACGGCAGCAAACCGGACCCTTTTAATCGAATAATTGCTGGCAAGGAGTACACCTTCCGCTACAAAGGACCCTTCACACTCAGAAATGGCAAACGGACGCTCAAGGCTGTTGCCGTACACAGGTAGGATAGAGGAACTAGTTGCTATGAAGTGTTAGAAGAACTTTCATATCTACATATAATTAGAAAATGTTAAAAGAAACCTTTTAAATTGAATCGATTTAAACAGACGCTCTAAGGCATTCATAAAGCTTTTTAAACGTGTTTTACTAGGAATATAACTTCTAGTTAAAAATTGAAATCGATAAAACTATATTTTAAATATATCCTAATGATGTCATCCGTCGTTTATAAACATAAAAAATGGATAAATTTATACCTACTAGAAGGTAAAATTTGCTTAATGTAAATAAATAAAATACACTGTATAAATGATCAATTAATTATTACTAATAAATGTTTAACAATTTTTTTGATAACAATTAATACAAGCACTACTTTATGACAATATTATATGTATTTCATTGAAACACAACAAATTTGCTAATAAGTTATTTTTCAACATGTTATGCTTCAAAATCCAATTATCTTTAATATAACCAAATTATTAACTTATGAAATTGCTTTAACTTAAAAATAAGGAAAACGAATCGATTACAACCTGAATGGTTTAAAAAGTACTGTTGTTATGCAACCCTGCAGAGTGACCAAAGTGGAGAGTCATGTAATCACCAAGACGTTCTTCGTTGATGACGCAATTGATGGTTCTGGTATGAGCGATGGGGATATGTCTATTCTAAGTTACGATTCTGAGGAAGAAGCCAAGAAAAAGGTTCGCCCACTCATCTCCAATTCATTATTAATTTATTCGATTTCTTAATTTCATTTTTCTTTTCGTTAACTAGGGTAGGTTGAGGTAATATGGATATATTAGATTAATATACCTGGAATAAGTTGTCAATATTAAAACCTGAACCATACAAGTAGTTTACATACATATTAAGTAGTTTTTTTTATTGTATTGACAATATTTCCATTTGTTATAAGTAAGTAGAAAATCAATAAAATATTAAATTTTGAAAACACATGGAATTTTAAATTCCTTAAAAACTTTTGTCTGCAGACTATACAGATATCACTCAGGTAGATATCATAGTTTAATTTTATTAGTTAGATATTGATGTATTTATATGTGTATTTTAATGGATATATTTTCTCACACACTTAAAAAAATAAAAAAAATTGAAATGTGGTAAAATAAATATACAGGTAAAATGGATATATATAAGGTGTTTTAAAAAAAGACAAATAAAACTACAAATTTATTAGAAAATGATTATTTATAACATAGATATATATATCTTATGGGTACTTACATAAATTACAAAAGTATTTTTTTTCAGAAAAACCATACAATTTTATTGCTTTTCCATAAAGCTTCATCTTTTTTTATTGAAAGATGGTAGGAATTGAATAGCATGTTAAAGGCAGCAGATTGGATAGCTGTCAGATTGAAAAGCGGCAAGAAGAAACCTTATATTCGTGTCTCAGATTCTGCAAGTCATTGAGATTGACAGTAACGAAAAATAAATTGTAGTTTAATACCTGAAGCAGAAGGATGATCACACCTTTTTTAGGCCAGATGCAGAGAACATTTCTCTCATCCGGTTTTACGAAATTCTGGGAACTCAGAGGACCTACACTGCAGAGAAGAGGCATGTTATATTTCACAGAGACTAGGTATCTAATTACTTACCTGACTGAGATGGTCTAATTACTTACATATAACTGTCTAATTACTTACCTGAGTTTACTTACATTCACTACCTACCTTATAATTAAGAACACTTATTATGTTAATTTTTTCGGTTTTTACAATTTTGCATTTATTCAGCTATTTAAAAAGATTTATAATTTGTATCACTATAAGTTTGTTTCTTATAATAGCCTACTTTTTTAAAACACCTTTCATATATCCATATTACCCCACAGTTTTGAGTTACAGGTTAATGAGGATAACCTGTCAAATAAGTACTATCCATATTACCCCACCAACATGAAAGGTGTTTTAAAAAAGAAGTAGTGTACTTTTATTGAAAAATATATCTATATCTTATTCATTATAAAGTTATAGTATATACCTTGAATGTAAAGAAAAGGGAAAAAATAATAATTCTGTGTCTTAACTAAAAATATTTAATACAATTTTTTAGTAAAATCCTATCCGTATTATTCCACCCTATCCTATTTTTCTAGAAATATAATGTCTACATTAACTTGAATAAGTAAAAATAATATTTCCTCGTTCTATTTCATATGTACTTTCAGCATATTGAGAATTATATGTATAATAGTTTAATAGTCTGTTATAATACTAATTATTTATTTGACATTTATCAGTGCCAGCTGGTACAGTTGCACTTTGATTAAAAATGCGTTATGAAACTCTAAAAAATCTCTTAATTGATAAGTTAGAAAATTCACGCTTGATTATTAACCACGATACATTTTGTAATATTCATAAAATAACTGTGTGTACTGTTGTCTAAAATTCGTGTTTCGTAATATTCGCACCCCATTTCATTATTTTTGCAGGATAAAAAGAAGAAGAAGAAGAAAGACTCGGATGATGAGGTAATCTGATTGATTTATATATATTTTACAAAGATATATACTAAAATGAAATAATATTTATTATTAATATTTTATGTACTATATTTTATTAAGTAATTTATATATTTGTGACTATTTTTTAATTGATTTTTATTAATTAAATACTGTAGGAAAATTATATATTCATTAATAGGTACTATACATAATGCTATATGTTATGTGTATAATAAATTTCAAAATAGTTGTAACCATAGATATAACATTAACTATAAAATATAATATAACCTGAATATTAAGGGCCGGGCCAGCCTCTTCGACATGTCCACGTTTGTCGCACCATATTTAATTTCTGGATTATGCATACTTACATACATTGCCTTTAAATAATATGTAACAGGAGAAATTTTATAAAAATATTTAGCTTGTCTCGCCATGGGAATTTGGCTGGCCCAGCTGTGATATTTAAAGCATATCCAATGTCTATGGTTATAACATTCTGAAAAAAATATTATTTAGTAGAAATACAAATAGTAGAAATTGTTTCTTTTGAAAAGAAAAGAAAATGATTGAACGAAGCAATTCTTTAGATATTCTGTATTTATTTCCCATCAAACAGCCGAATATTCTAATTTTATGTATGTCTTTATATACAAATTTAGCCATCATAGGGTGAATTTCTGAAATAATCATCTCAGGATGAGATCTTCGTCCGCTTACGATAGCTGCCTTGTGCATAAACAGTAAAATGTAATAAATAATAGAACAGAACTCAAGGCTATGCTATTATCGATTAGATCCTCGACCTAACGGCCTCGAATGCTAATCTCCAGTAGCCTACGCCTCTCGTCTGTTCTCTATTATTATTATTGTAATAAATATTATTTTTTTCATAATGCATGATAATATAATTATAATATTATAATAGTTTTAACCTATTTTGTATTAGATGATGTTGTAAATAATGTGATTGTCCGTATAGCTAAAATAACTTTATTTTATTTTATTGAAAATATAATTATTAAATATTTTTAATTAATTTATGTTAAAATTAATTGTGCTTTTTGTATTATTTTTTAAGCTACTGTAAGATTTAAACAGAAAGAAGTCCTTAGATTTTGTGATTTAGCCCTGAAAATGTCCTGGAAAACCATTTCGGAAAATTGTAGGAGTAAATTATGTTTTTTAATATAAATGCCTCCACATCCATTGATTATTCCAGAAAGACAAGAAAAAGAAGAAGTCGAAAGGTTCCGATGATGACGTATGAATACTAATTTTTTTTAAATTGCCAAATAAAATAAAATATTGAGATTTTATTGGTTTATTTTCACAGAAAATTAAATTATAAAATGTAAATTAAAATATTCTACTGCTTTCTTTAATGGTAAATATTTAAATCAATATACATATGAAAACAATATTTCAACATTTGAAACAAAATCCTCAGTCTTAGTATATGCCCTATATAATATGGTTAGTTATAATACTTTTATTGTCTTACTACTTCGGTCTTTCGTAGTAAGTTTATTTATAGTGTCTATCTTTGATAGAAGAAAACATTGTTAACGTACCCACTTAATGTGTATCTTTGTAACTATATCTACGCACTGCAGAAAGACAAGAAGAAATCCAAAGATGATGTACGTTGCATTCAACTGCCTATTAACACTCGTACCCTAACATTCTGCTTTTAATTCTGTAACAATCAAATGAAAGTCAACTTTAGAAATTATTGTATTGCACAACATTGACTATTATCAATCGTATTAAATTGGTTTCATAATCAGACAAAATAAGCACATTAAAAATGTATTACCTGTTATTTATATTTTACATGACAGACATTCTTAATTACATAGCTTTTTTATATAGTTAAATATGTAATAGGACATTGGTCAAATTTTGTTTTAGGGTTAGTAACGTTTTCTTAGGTTCGTTATAAACTCAAGTAGTGTAGTTTAGGGGACTTTTTCATTCTCACGTGAGGCATCTAGGAAATAAATATAACTATGTACTTAAAATCATCGATAGTTTCATGGAAATAATAATTAGTTTACTTATTTATCACTTAGATCAGTTATAGTCTTTATGTATTGTAAGTTTAATAGAGTTATCTTGATTTTCTATTTAATACAACCCCTTAAATTGTCTTAGAATTAATGATATTATTTCTATGATAAATCTTTTAACGTGTTAAATATAAGCATTATATATTATATTAAAAGCGTAATTGAATATTTAGATCAGTAAACATTTCACTATTTTCAGTATTATACCATTTATGAAAAAATACTATAACTAGTTTCAGGTACGGATATTATTGTAGTTCTATTTATTATATTACTGACATATTATGTTTTGGATGAGATATTAATTATTTGAAACTTTAAAAATGTATACAATAATTTACTAAGATTTCAATTTTTATTTGATATTTTCGTTATGATATCTTTTTAAAATGAATACTGTTAATTATTCTATAGAAAGATAAGAAAAAGAAGAAGTCTAAAGGCTCTGATGATGAGGTACCTATATGCTCATGTTTGCTGTGATCTTAACATTTTTACATACTTTAACTCTTTTAGTCCGTATGATCCAATACCCACATAAGTTGATATTATGCGCTCAGTTTATAACATTTACTTTTGTATTGGAGAAATTTTATGCGATTAACCGTATTGAATAAATTAATTCAATACACATTGTTAGTAGTTTTCGTTGGTTTTTATTTTATATAGAATTACTTTTAATTTTTTAAATAAAATAACTACATATCCGGCGGGATAAAATATTTCTAACATAATACGCCCCAGTGCAGTATGTACATATGTGTCTTATTGAACATTACACTTATATATGTAATTATACGTGCATAAGTCAATTTATATTAAGATCAAAAGTTAAACTCTGACTGTAAAATGTTTTAATACTTTAGAAGGATAAGAAAAAGAAGAAATCTAAAGGTTCTGATGACGAGGTATTGATTGAGTGTATTGGAAGAATTAACAGACTTGTAACACATTCTATCTATAATCAATGTTATTTAATTTATAATTTTGGCTTCATAATTTTTTGCTTAATGATCATCTCCTTTCATCTTTTATATTTATTCATCCACTTTTTTACTATACTATTATTCTTTCTAGATCATTTCTAATCTTTTATTTCATTTATCAATAACATATTGGGTGCTCTTTGTGATAAAGTTATTTTTTAATCCTTTATTTTACGTTTGGGTGCTTGTAAATCAGCTGTGGCAATTGCGAGTATATTGTATATATGACAAGGCCATTGTATAATACCTTTCAGTTTGACATACATAATTCGCATCTTTTTTGTTAATCCTAGGTATATTAGTCGTATTATATAAATCACTAATTTCGTTTTATATGCGTGTATAGTTGCACTATTTCAGTTTCTTATCGGCTATTATTTAATACGGTGACAAAATATTGAAATTTTAATTCACTAAATGTTTACGAAATAAAGATATATATAGAGATTAAAAAAAGTATTTTATAACGAAGAATACAGGCTTTTTAAAATAAGATAAAGTTGTGTAGAACGGAAAGAGAATAGTTCATATTCTCCACGAGAAAGACAGCTCTAAGGAGAAGCAAACGACACAAAAACCATAAAACGAAGGATGTCGAGCTACAGATTAATCTCTAAATAATAAATTACTTTGATTTTACTTTATCTTTTGTATTTTTTGATATTTTTTTAATGGATATTGTTAATTATTTCATAGAAAGATAAGAAAAAGAAGAAGTCTAAAGGCTCTGATGATGAGGTATATGCTCAGTTTTTTGTGATTTTAAACATTTTTACATACTTTAACTCTTATATTCCGTATGATCTAATACCCAGAGAAGTTGATATTATGCGCTCAGTTTATAACATCACATATGTATTGGAGAAATTATACACACTTAACCATTAATTCAACAATCTGACATCACTAGGATGGCTAGAGACCTCACTCTTGGCGTGCAGCTACGGCTGTATCGCTCATGATAGCGGAACCATTGGCGTATGTAAGACCAGTTTTCTTAAAATAACTAGGTTGCAAAATTACAGGCGTCTTTGGATGGTAAAAGCATCCTTTTCTGAAAGCGAGATGTAAAAGACGTAGTCATGACAATTATGAAAAAATACGGTGTGAGCGTGTCACCCTGAAGGACACCAGAAGTCATCGGGGAGGAGTAACTATTTTCTGATGTGGTGCGGGCGTATGCCCACTTGTGTTGTTGTACAGTGGCTTTTATAGCATTGACGACAGATGTTGGAATACCGTAAAATGCAAGAATTGTTTTGAGGGCAGTTTAATTTACACAGTCGAACATCTTTGAGAAATCGACAAAAATCAAACCTACATTCTTCTTTCGGACTTTCACATATCAACTTAGGGACAGGATTTAATCCACTGTATTGCAATGTGGTCTGAATCCTGCTTGGTCAGAGAATAAGAGTTATGTTGAATCATTTAGCGTTCAATGACATTGGTGACAAACCTCTTTGATTTGATAGAGAAAGATCGTTTCAATTTTTTTGGAATAACAAGAAAAAAGATTGATCTCATTCGTCAGGAGGATCTTCACCTTTTAAAATAGCATTCATTATCAGAAGTAGACGTGCGAGGTGTAGAACGCGGATTATGTCTTTTAATAGTTTGTCCGGTCCGGCTGACTTTCCCGTTGGTGTTGTGTGACAAGCTTTTTCTAGCTCTTCATTTGTTATTTCTGATGCATATAGTAGCTTTTCTTGTGGGACGAGCTAACTTGTATCTGTCTGGGTGTTTAACAGCGAACATATGTATAACAATGTCGTTGTATAATACCCTTCGGTTTGATTGATATTATTCGCATCTTTTCTATTTATCCTTTATAATACATTAATCGTCTTATAAAAGTATATTAATTTTATTTTATATAAGTGTATAATTGCACTATTTAATATCTTATATACTAATATTTAATACAGTGACATAATATCGAAACTTCTCAAAAAAATAAGCTGAGAAAGAGCGTATATATACATAAATAAAACAAAATAATAAAATGTATATAACGAAAAGGGGGTATATTATAATAAAGAACCGTATATTTTTAACAAAGTTGTGTAAAACGGAAAGAAAATTAATATTATCGTAAGAGTTAGAAGGACAGCTTTTGCCACATTTATACGTTTTTTATAAAATATAAATCAAACCAATAGTATTTCTTGCTTAATTTAAGATAATCGATTACGAGTACATATATTAAATAAATGACTCCTCCAGTTAGCTTTAAAACGGTCAAGCAAATATCAATAAACTTTTGTTAATCTTCTCAAAAGTATAATAGGTATATATATATAAGTTTGTATACTATTTGTAGAATGTAATACACTACTGAACTGTTTCATAGTTAAAATAAACAATTTTCTATCTTAGAAGTCATTCATGTATATTTTCGAAAAGCTTGGGGCATGTACATCTATAATTTTTATTTCATCTATGGGACTTTTGATTGATACTACGTATATATTATACATACTATTTACTCATCATGAATTTATAAACTTTTTATTTTACAGAAAAAGAAGGGGAGCGGATATGCTTGGAACGGGGACTATGATTTCCCTCCAAGTAAGAGAGTTTAAAATGCTCACTAGCCATTTTGCTGATCTCGAAGAATATATTACATTAAGGACATTTAAATTTAGTGTATATACAAAACGAATTTTCGAAAAATATTCTTGCTTTCGATTGCTATAAATTTAAATATCGTTTCTCTAAATTTGTTATCACAAATCCGGATAACAATAGTAAAATTCCATTGTTCGCATTGTTCGCGATTACATCATGTAACTTATATATTTCTTCAATTTCCTTTCCTTCCTCCTATTTTAGAACCCAACGATCATGGCTTTGCAGCCACGAATCATTCCGGAACACAGATCAACCTATGGGGTGGAGCTCCTGGAATGGCTTGGCAGGTATAGCTTTCAGCAGTTACATCTTCATTGTAAACCGAAAATAGAGTTATTAGCAAAATTGAAATAACAATCTAGGGATTACACATGACATGTTTGAACGTATGACTGAGAAGTTGTCTGATAGTAAAAAGAGAATACCAAATATTTATTGGGTTATGTTGTATATTAAGTTTAGAATTTTTTTCAAATCAATAATAACAAATTTGTTATTATTATCAAATTTAAACTAATTCATTAATTATTTATCATTGTTATTCTGATGAGTCATGCGATTGCACGGTCATATGCTAGCAATCATTACGTTCATGTCTCGGTTTTTTATGTCGTCTTTATATTTAATAGATCACTACTATAGATACAAATATTCTTCTTAGAATTCAATAATTATTATTTAATTATAAATATGGACATCTCAAACCGTATGTCATTTGTCACGCAAAGAATATTAAGAATACTATCGGCAAAATATTTGAATGAACATTGAAAAGAGAGAAACTTTTAAGACCTGTAAATATAGGCTTTAATCAACTTTAAAACACAACATGTTAACACAGAG
>JAYRBW010141257.1:0-15090 GCA_036023295.1 Invenusta paracnida | reverse complement strand
AAAAGATATTTATTATTTTAAAATGTTTGCATAAATAAATAAATTTTTATAATATTAAACTTGGTCCCCCTTAAAAGTAAAATGGGCCCCGATAATTTGTACCACCCCCCCCCCCCCTCAAAAATATTCTTGGGTGCGCCCCTTTCATGCACGAAACAGATTTAAAAGTAACACGCAAAGATCTAATGTACGACACCTCCCAGATGTTTTTTTCTAGAAGAAGCCTTCTATAGGGACTTCTCCGAAATCACTGCGCAATTTAAATTTCGTCAATTTACTTGAGATTTAGGGTGATGCAGCTGTTGAATCATTTAAATGCTAAATGATCGGATAAAATAACAATTATTTTTTAATAGAAGATAGCAAATAATACTACCATATAGAGATTTAGACATGCGGCACACCGGTGTGATTGATAATGGTCTAAAGAATGGGATGCATATTAAAGCAATTAAATTTTCTCAACCATCATTGTCATGTTTAGATAAAATGGCCCCTTAAGCAGACTTACTAACTGGCATCTAACTAACTAACATTTTGAATAAATGATTTGTTTAGATCGGGATAACTATGCATTAAAGATTACTCGATATATCTTTTAATGTTTGATCATCGAGGAATAGTATTGACTGATTCTGACAAATAGAAATTTAGGTGGTATATTATTTGTAACAGAAGTCTATCAACTAATCAACCAATACATTTTATTCAAAAGGACAACCACGGAATCGTATCTTATAGTCAGTGCATTAATAATCAATAGCACGGAAATTTATCAGTTACCACCTTGTATTTTGACAATTCAGGCGTTGTTCGACATTGGCAAAAAGCGAAAATAGAGACACCGTTATAGTCCTAATCGATACGGCTACCAAGAAGTATCAATATTGAAGGAAGACATCGTGACCCAACTGCGTCTTCCCATAACACCTCTCTTATTTCGAATTTGCGTGACAACAGCTGATAGTAACTCTTTACGATTACTCAAAAGTAAACCTCTTGGAAATAAAATGTTATATTATTAGTTTCTTGTGTCGTCCAGCCTATTTCATATCTATACATGAAATGTGCATGGACTTCTCCAACATACACGATACCATATATCATCGATATGAATAATAATTGCCTACTTGTTGATGATGCTCCGACTGATCAATTGTAATATTTAATAACACTGAGATCTATTTAGTAAGACTATCGAATCAAAGGGAATACCGGCCAAGACTGGAACAATCCTTCCAGTACGAATGGATAAGTTAATTCGTCTTTAAAATTTGACCAGACCATCGCGTGTGTGGATTTCTTAAATTACGAAAACCTTCATGGGCCGGATTTACCTCCGACTCTTTACAATATCAACGACACCACTGTGTCAGTTGTCAATTCCAAAGACGAAGACCTCATTATCAAAGCAAACCAATCAATTGGCTTAATAAGACGCTGCTATCCACGCGTTTCTCCAATCTCCATACCTCGTCGATCGTCTGTCAATCATTTCTAGATCAATAAAACAAGCTTTATTCAAAGACATCAGAAAAATATGACATCAAAGATAATAGATAATAACTATTATTATAATCTATTATCTTTGCATGAGATACTTTTCCGACTCGCTTAACCTTTTAAGGTCGGTATTGCAATCCCGAAAAGCTCACCTATTCGAAGGCTGTATAAAATTTAAAATCGAATTTTGTAATTGTTAGTGTATTTTTATTAGCTACTGATATTTAGTAGTCATCCTGCATTCTAATGCATATGTAATCTAAATTTATAGGTGTGTCCATAGCATGGAGATAGTATAATAATATATTATGCAGTAGGTAGTGTACATAGAATAAGCTTATTTAGCATGACACTGAGTGCGCAAACATATATAATATAAAATTATACAACAAGAGCTGCGCGCAGCTATTACTTGTATAATTAGCTAAATGCATTATTCACAATAATTAAAATATTTATGTTATAGGCTGAACTCTATAAGCAACATATAAATCACAAAGTAAATATATAACTATATGTACTCTGTGGTATCAATTATTTACCAGACTTGATTATTTGTAAGTAAAATAACACATTGGATGAACATAACTTTTCTTGCGAATATTCATTATATGCATTATTATAGATGAGCACATAATTATGAGTATATTTCTTGAATTAGATTATATATCCCGAATATCATTCTCAAAATATAAGAGCCCTATCATAGTATGTAATATAGCATATTATGCTAGTAAACAGTAATAATACTTTGACTACCCTGTCACTCTATTCCGCTGTCTCAGTTTCCCAACTTTTCACTAACCATCCCCATACCATGTAAAAGAATTTTTAAAAGGAAGACCACTCAGAAAAATAGAATGAAGTAAACCAATCCTATCATTTACCTGGTAGTTATCCTATAATTGCATGTGTAACATGCTCTGTAGACTATCGTATAGAAAACATGGCACACAGGAGCAGACGACTAATTTTGTCAGGGACCGACACCTTAGTAAATGTACAGAATATTATAGGTTATATATTACAATAAGCTAAAATATGAAAAAATGTGAAAACATATTGCATCATTTTATACGATGTCTGTTTCTATTCCTATTTTTCAATAACTGTGTTTATAACATTCCCATAATGGTGACCAGCACTATATATAATATAGTACGTACATATACAATCATATAATATAATAGGTATATATGTCATGAAAATAATACAATAATAATTATTCAATAGAATAAACCAAATATATTGCAGAGGAAAAGAGTTTGCGAGTGAGTAAAGCCAGTACTGAACCAAATGGACATAACTAATTAACAGTTAATTAACAGATAACATTGTAAATACTGGCTAGTCAATCAAATTATTATAAATAGCGCATTTGTTCATCTCCAAGTTTGTCTCGACCAATAGAATTTCAAACCTCTTTTATGTGTTTTCTGCATAAAGGTTGGATAACTGAGTCAGGTGAACTTCACTCAAACGGAATACTTTTATGTTTTTCTATGTATTTAAATTGAAACTATTTTTAGAAATACATTTAAATCTATGTTAAAGAATATCTCAAACCTTGAGATGCCTGTTAGGTAAAAACACTTTCAGAATATCTCAAACGTTGAGATGCCAGTCGGGAAAAGGTTAAAACTCGCATCAAGTACGAGATTCATATCCGCAAGGTCAACCAATTTGCCAATCTAATTGACGTCTTCCTTAACAGCTTCCAATATTGTAAAGGAGAAGATCCAGAATATAAATTTATAAAATACCATCCTTGTTGCCTACCATCGTATTAATTACCAAGAATGATGGATCTAAAAGACTCCGTATCGACCATGGGTTACTCAAAAACTATTGGATAAAGAGAGACAGACTAAATGCGGCAGATCAATGATGTACCATCCGCCGATGAAGAAGTCATAATCGATTAATTCCTTCTCCTTCTTCAAAGACGGAAGTTGTGCAATAATAAAAAAATCCCAATATTTTGATAATCTAGAAATAGCCCATAACTTTGTGAGTGGTCACGAGCTCAACATGAGTATATATATACACAGGCGAGCCCTGTCATTTTGATTGTTAAATTCCGTATCTTGAACATCGTGACTCATTTTGAATTCGTCGTGCTGTATATGAACATCGTGTTGATTACTCCTTGTGACCTCGTCCTGTACTATAAAACGGCTTGTACTGCCCATTAACTGACATCTGGTTCGCAGCTGTCCTATTTAGTAGCCTGGCTTCAATGTTAATAACCTTACTATTATATATAATACATAGTTTACCTATTTTAGTAGACTGGCTTCACTGTTAATAACCTTACTATTATATATAATACATAGTTTACCTATTTTAATAGACTGGCTGAGGGGACTGCTATTTATATATATATACAGACCGTATTCGATTGTGGGGAGAAAGTAAAACAGTGCACTGCACTGATCATAATAAACGCTTATATTCACGGTCTCCCTTTTTCTTACTTAATGTACAATACATGGCTCTGTGTCTCTGACTCGGTACTCATTCATCACCCTGTGTTATAAGGACATTTCCTTATCTTTAGAAATCGTGTAACCTCGTATTGTGCATTGTTTAACGTATTCATTCATTTGAGTGTTTAGTGTATTATATTTACTCCATTCAATTAAATAGATGCTTAATTCACGTACATCTCGTAGACTTCTTACTGGTGACAAAATTTTGAATATGTTTTGAATTTACCGCCAAATTTAGCCTATTGAAATATTTCAACCAAGGACTTCATTAGGACGCGTAAGTCGAAATTTGTGGCGCTCGTATACTTTTACTTAAAACGATACAAATCGCTTGTTGATCCGGATATTGAAGTAATCCTTTGTTTCAATTCAAACCAAATTAATCAGTCAGTTATAGTCTACAATATCCCAGTAATCCTTTTATACTGAGAGAGGTAACCGGAAGGCGCACTCCAATCATTTTGAATATAAACCCCCAAAAATCCAAATACTAAAATATGTACATAATTAAGTTTTTTTTATTTCCTTAATATAAATGAAAAATGTACACAACTAACTTAATTCAGCAAACTTGGAGGCGTCTACCTCCAATATATTTGAGTAATCAGTTTATTCATTTACAAAATATGCCTGCGATATTTAAAAAGACCATTTCCTAATTAACGTACCTATCTTTTTAAATGAAATTACCCATGATACAATCTTAATTTCTAAAAGTAACGTATTTCGTTTGTAAAATTTGTTATATTTATTTGAAGTTTTGATTAATTAATTGAAAATTTTCAATAAAACAATGTTTTAAATTGAATATTATATAGATACATGTATTATTAATCGAATAATGTATACCTATAGCGCATTATATTTTGCAATATATAGGGGCCGGAAAAAATATTTAGTTTTTAAATATGTTAATACCTTATATCAATGATTTTATAAATTTCAATTATCTTCCATTTTATCTTATATTCTAGTAGATGTCACTATTTATATATATGTAACAATTTGTATATATGGTAGAGTAGCTATCTATGTATTATACATATGTATGTACAGGCGAAATGTTTTTATGTAATCTAATTTTAACATTTTAACATACACTATACATATACTAGACAACAGAATGTAAAACTAGATTTAGAATTAAATAATCAGCCGATGATGAGTCGGCACAATTAATCGGCAAGTAGTAGGAAAATTACTTCCTAGAGTATTTTTTTTTACTTTTTAATTGTTAAAATTGAAGATTGTATTACTTTTTTTAATTTTAATTGGTAAAAATTATAAAAATTGCCAAAATTTAACAATTACAAAAATTATCTAATTATTATTTTTTTAATTTTCTAACAAAATTTCATTTTTACACTTCTTTTAAAAAAATTAAAGTTTAATAAATATACTTTGGAGGGGATGGGAGTAATTTTTCTACTACTCTAAAATTCAACAAATTAACAAATCTGTAAATTATTGGAATTTTTTTCTGTTAATAATTTTTAAATTAAAAAAAGAGAATAAAATAAAAATGCCAGTAGTTTTATCACATAAAAAAATAAATTTCAAGAAAAGAAAGGCGAAGCTGTTTAACTGAAGTACTTTCAAGTATATCCGATTTCGTTTCTAAAAATGGAAGTGTAATTTCTTCAGCTGCTAAAAGAGTTGCTTCAGTTGCTAATAGTATTTCAGATGCTGTTAAAAAATCTAAAGAATTAAAACAACTTCCACTTATTGAAGAAATACAAAATAAACAAATAGAAGATAAGTTAAAAAAAGAACAAGAAGTTCCATATAAAATTAAAGAAATACTTATAATGGTTTTTTAAAAAATGTTAATTTTATTATTAAAACAAGAGTGTAAACCAATCATGACAGAAAAAATTGACGAATCTATTTTTCAACTTTATGAACTAATTGAATATTGTTATAATAAAAAAAGCAATATAATTTTGTTGTATTCCCGTTCACTTTTTCTGATCGTAATTTAAATGTTGGAGGAGGAATAATTACATTTGAAATTAAAAATAGTGTTTCATTTCTTCTTCTCTCAAATACTTTTATTGGATGTGAATTTCAAATAGTAATCAAGCAGGCAATTCTCTTCAGCAAATATAATTACTTTAGAGCATAATTTCTTTCCTAGATTATTTCAAACCATGACATTAAGAGCAGGAAGTAATCAAATATATCAGAACCAGGTACTTTTGATACTATGTTAAAAAGTGTTTTATATCCTAAAGGTTATAATAAAATTAGTGATTGGATTCCAGATTTTGGTATTGGTAGTGTTGTTGATGGTCTTGTACAAAAATCAACCGCAATAACTAAAGCTGAATACGACACTTCAATTAATCAAATAAATACCCATTAAATAATTAAATAAAGGATATGAAGATAGAGAAGTTTATATGATAATAATATTATAGATGGAGCAACAGTAGCATATTAAACATATGGTAATCCACCGATTGGCCACTTCATCCTCTTTTTGGTTAACTTGATCACAAGACAGTAACAATTAATCTTCCCTATCAATTAACTATGACAAGAAAAATAATAATACAGAAATATTTTTGGTGTAAATAATTCCAATGAACAATTAGTAATTATAAAATTAAAACTTCATATTCCACAAATTACACCATATTTTGAAGTAGGAAGCAAATTGCTCAAAATTCTTACTAAATATATTAAATTCACTTATCTGAAAATAAATGCATTCAACACAACAATTAACCAACAAAAATATAATTGGCAAATCGTTAATACTTCAACTACTCCAAAATATATTCTTATAGCTTTTAAAGAAACAGATGCATTTCCAACAGATAATTCTAAAGTCAGGATTGCAGGAAATAATCCGGAAGAATCAAGAATAAAAAAATTACATGTAAGATTAAATTAAGATAGATATTCTCAAGAATCAACTAATTTGAACCAGAAAGTTTTAATATTACAGAAGAATATAATTATTATAAAAATGATATCACACATTTGGAATAGTATCTCAATTTAGTTCTCTTGAGTTTTATAATAATTATCCCATATTCTGTTTTAATGTTTCATCTCATTCAGAAAACATAACTAAGAATGGTATTCAAACTATTCATATTGTACAAAATACATTAGCTGCTCTTAATACACATGCTCTAGTATTTCAAGAATCAGAAAATATTATTAAACTAATTGATGGTAAAATGAGTAGAATAGAATGGTATATTTTTATTTAAAAATGAAAGATTTAAGTTTAAAAATAAAATGATATTACTAAAAATAAAAATAAAATGGGTATGTAACATATAAAGGTAAAAAAAATTTAACAAAGATAAATTAATTCAGTTAGAAAAAGAAAAAGAATGTGGTATTCCTCCTCTTCTTGCTCTTCTTCGTCTTATTTTGGTGGAATAGCGGCAGTGAGTGCAGCAACTGGAGGAATATCAGGAGGAGTTAAAGCAGCTGATGAAAAAGCGGCAGCTGATAAAATGTGCAAAAAAACAGAGAAAAACAAAATAAAAAATTAGAAAGAATGGTATTATCAAAACCAGGGAGTGGGATAATTGATTTCCCAACCACCCCGAAATATGGATTAGGTATAGACGAAATAATTAGTACTGTAAAAGATTTTGGAAAGAAGTTTGCTGGAGAAACAAAGAAATCAGTCAAAGAACGATAAACATTTTCAGCAGATAAAATGCATGTAGGAAAACAAGTGAATGGATTATTTTTTCGTCCATATAAAAGAGGAGAAGAATTATTCTTCGTCCATATAAACAAGGAGAAGGGGATGAATTATTTTAAAATTAAAAAAATACATAACAAAAACAGACCCAAAAAATAATGTAAAAAATAATTATAAAATGTTGTCATAGTAATATTTTCCAACATAATCCTGTTGTTACTGTGTTTAATTAGAGTTTTAGGAAGTGGTAAAACAAATCTACTTTTTAGAATGTTAACAACTCCATAAATACTAGATTATAATGATCTTTTAATTTACACAACTTCAATTAATCAATCATTCTATCAGTTTTTATTAAGTTTAAATTATCTCGATAATCTAGATGTACAAAATTTGTTAAATATTTATGAAAAAGATGACGAGATTCGGGAGTATCCAATATTTTATTTAATAAAATAAAAAATAAAACAAGTAAATCAGAAAGAAAACTAACTGAAATTAAAATAGTAATTACAAATAATATAAATGATCTTAAGATCGAAAATATTGATCTTACTAAAAAAAATTGAGTTATATTTGATGATTGTGTGACTAATAAAATCCAACAAGTACAACAAGATTTTTACAAAAGGAACACATATGAATTGTCATTGTATCCAACAATCTCAATCTTTCTATAGATTGGATAGATCTTTTATTAGAGAGAATGCATATTGTTTTTTAATCTTCTCACTCAATGATAGAAATTTAACTCAAATAATTCACGGGGAAATATTGGAATTGAGAAAGATGAGTTTAAAAAATGTGCAAACAATAATGGGATAACCCTGATGAGTATAATTATATATTTGTAAATATTCATAAACCAGTAAATGAAAAAATAAAAACTGAAATTTTTTAATTATCGAAAGAGTAAAGCATAAATGGAAAACTATTTTTGAAATAAAAAAGATGGGTAATTACCCTAAGCCAACTAGACGAATTAATTAAAAGCAGAAATTCATTTAGTAAACAAATATATGATAATATATTAATAAAAGCAGGAATACAAGAAAATATGAAACACAGGTTTAAACCTATTACTACTGCAAATAAAGTAATAACTAGTAAATTAGATGACCAAAATAGATTAGCAATAGAAGAAAATTGACAAATAGCAATTAGAAATTAAATTAAATTTAAGATAAAATAAATAAATTAGTTAGAAATAAAGAAGATGAAATATAGATCGTGAACTTATCAATATTCAACGAGAAGAAGAACAAAGACTATTGAATAATTGAATAATCATGTTTTACTAAAAAATTTTCTTTCACAAACGTGTTTATCTTCTACAGTTATACCAAAAGTTAGTTGTAATTATGTAGTTATTAATAAATAACCATTTAGTGTTGCTAGAAATACAACAGATAATTCTATGGAAATTAAAAATCCTAAAGGAAACATAAAGCAGTTAATTCCAGCATCATTAGAATTTATTTTCTACCGTTTTCCAATAAAAGCATTATTTAATAATTTAAAAATATATTTTTCGAAATCTATTTTTGCTTTAGTTCTCATATTAGTATTAAAATCCATATCATATTTTAACCAAGATTTTTCAGTAAATGAAATTACTCTATGAATTTTCTTTATTTTAATTTCTTGTTTTAAATAAAAGTTTAACATACTATATAATGAATTGCATATCTTCTTGTTATTTAAATCTAATATTAATTTTTTATCGCCTAGTTTTTCATTATTTTTATATAAATATTGAGTTTGATAGAATGATAATTCATTTTGATTAATACTTCTTCATTCAGATAATGGAAATTTCAAAGAAGCTTTATTTACATCCCAAGTATATTTTAAATCACATTCTATAAAACATCCTTCATCATTTTCTCTATTAATTTGAAAATTATTAAATCATTCTTCAGCTTCCCATTTAAAATTAATAACTGATAATTTTTGAATCATACAATATCTATATAAATTATTTGCATCTAAATATGTAACAAATAATTATCTTGATTAGTTGTTCCTTCTCCCCCTTCTTTTGTATATTTGTTATTTGCTTTTACATATCTAATTCTTAGTACTTCTAAATATTCTCCTGTAATTGAATTTTCAATAATTATAGTGGCATATCAAAACAAATTAATAATTCTAATTCTACTTTGGTAAATTTTCATTTACATTGCTAAGTTAATCCAGGAATAGAATAACAATAACAAAGGTCTATTTCAAAATGTTATAGAAAATGATTTCTAAATGTTTCAAAATAATCAGCTAATAAATCTACATTTGATTTTAAATGTAAATTTTGATGATCTCTAAATGTCTTACAGTTAAATGTTTTCCATACATTTTGAGTATGAATATGAAATAATTTTGAGTACCAATTTTTGTTCTGGTAAACTTTTGTTCAATTTTTTCTATGTAATTTTTATCTATTCAATCATATGGATAACAACCTTGCTTTTCTAATGATTTAAATTATTCAGAATTAGGATATTCTTTTCTTAATATTTTCTTATAATTTTCGTTTAACGATTTTGATACATTAGGTTAACAAACTATTTTGGAAAAATCTTAATTCTAATTTTTTTAATACTAAATGAAATATATTCTTCTGTTGTCCTTGGTAATAAGTTAAATGTAGAATTATAACTAGTACGAATATCTATTTTAATTAATAATTTCTCTATTTCTTTTCTTATTGATCATATTATTTTCTCTTAAAATATAATTATTTAGTTGTTCAATTTTTAAATTGTCATTTTTTTATATTCAAAGAATTAAATTTTAAACAATTTTAAATTATTTGAATTTAATTTACGAGTTTTTATTTCTTTAATTTAACACAATTCTTTAATAAATAAATAAGCATCATAAGTAGTTAGATTATGAAAATAAACTGGTATACATTTCCTATTTTTCCGTTCATCAAAATTTCTTTGAGAACAAGATATTTCTCTTATTTTTCCATTAAAATTATCATGATCAATAAAGTATTCAATTGATATTTGTTTGCAATAATAGCATTGATTTTCTTTATTTTATTCGTTAATCTATCTCTAACTGCTCTCATTATTTTTCTACTGGTACATTATTTTCAAAAAAATGTAATAAATATTCTAAAATTTCAAATGGTTTAATTGTAAATTTTATATGACAATATTTTACTTCAAATAAAAAACATTAAGATTTAATAATATTTTCATGTTTATAGAAATATAAAATTCTTTAGAATTTGTATTTGTTGATGTTGATGTTCTATTTTTGTCGAAGTAGAAGATTCTAAGTAATTTTTTAGGAAATGCTTCAAAATCAACATAAATAACAAATGGAATGTTACTCTTAAAATGATGTTTATCAAATTAAAAAATAATAATTTTCTTTATATTCATTTACTATACTAGCTAAATATTTTGGCATATTTACTTTTACTTCTACTTTTTCTAAACAAACTCTTGTGATTTTCTAGTGCTTCTTAGGATGATTTCAAACCCATAAAATGTCTACATATATAATTTTGATTACTTCCTCTTCTTGGTATTAAAGATTCTAAATGAGTAATTAAACAATAATGAGAATTTCCTGTTTCTTCATCAGTTATATATAATTAATCTAAATATTTAACATTTTTTATTTCCTTACACTTAGAGATTTTTATTGGTTCAACGTTTAAATAGTATTAAGATGAAGTAAAACTATTTATAGCTATCTTATTATAAAACTGTCTAATTCAATTTTCTATTTTTTGTATATCTTTTATTTTAATTGGGAAATCTATGTCATTAGATATATTATTAAAGAACTCATTATTATCATTAATAAATTTATTATAACCATTTAATTCATTTTTATGCTGATTATTTTTAAAATTCTCATTAATTAATAATCTAACAAACAAACAAACAAGTAAATATAAAAACAATAATTATCTTGCTTTCTTACATTAATTAAATATTTACTATTAAAATAAAGATTAAGATTAATAAAGAACCACCATTTAAATCATTAATTATATTTATTGATATAAATGTACCTATTATATATTCAAATATTTGAACCACTTCTTCTTCATTCAAATTCTTCTATTAAATTTATAATTTGATTAATTAAATTATTGTTTAATTCATCGTCTAAATCATTCCTATAATTAATAGTAATAGTTTTTTATTGTAAGTAAATTATCTAAAATTTCTTTACCATAATGGAGTAGAATTCTATAACTGGTTCTATTATTATTTTAAATCTATAATTAGTATAATTTAAACTTCTTAGACTATTGTATAATACTTCAAATGATCATTTATGTAATTAGTAGCATAATTAAATTTATATTTAACTGCATTATTATTTTTAAACTATTTAGTTTCATGAAATTATGGTAAACTAAATATTTGTTCTTGTTAATTAGCATCTTCAAAGGACTTATTTAAATTCTTAGCATCTGCTGCACTGTTTAATTTAAATCTATTTATTGGTTGTGTTCTACGCTTTTTTTAATCTCTCTAAATCAAGTGAATAAAATTGCTTTTCAACAATTTTTTTTTCATCTCTATTAAATTTTAGTTTTCTTTTAATCACCATTTCTACTTGTTAGTTTATGTTTATGATTGGGAAATCAAAGGAATAAATTCGTCCTTTTTAAGAATAAAAATGAGATTTATGTTTTATTATTTTTGTTTTTAAAAATAAAAAATAAATAAAAAAATGAATACTCCTACTATTGATGCAATCATAAATAACAGGAATAATATATATATGAGCTAACCATTTTAGATTTTTTGTTAGAAATATTTTAAATGAACTTTTACAATGTGATTGTGGGGTTTGTATGAATCCTAATACATTTACTAATAATTTCATTCCATTAAATTTACAATATATTTATACTTTCATGTGTCGATATACACATAAAGTAAGATATATATGGGAAAGAACATTTTGTTAGTAAAAATTTGGTACTGAAAAATTAGATAAAGGATTAGATTTTACTAAAAAGAGAGAAGTATTATAAAAGCAGGCTTACTACAAATCTCACTGGTTATATAGAGAGATTTATCAAGTAAACAAGAGTTCGGTCTAGGCTGGGGGCTGCTAGTTTTAGGAACCACCAAGGTAAACAATGTAGGCCAGGCGAAGTTTTCATGGGTTGGCGTAAAGCTTTATAGATATCTTGTTTGGAAAAGTAATCTAGTTTTTTTAGAGGTTCTTCATAGATCCTGTCAATAGAAATTTCCGCATAATAATTGCTTATCTTTTCTGCTGTCAGAGTGGTAGGGGTGGTAGTTTGGGATTTATGGAATAAGCTTTTTGGAGGGTTGTTACGAATGTGGATTTCTCTGAGGTTGACGTTGTTCTTGTTGATAATGACTTCTCGCACATTTTTAGAGAGTGCATTAGCCTTCTGTAGATTCCCTTTACGCACAAGATAGTTTTTTTGCGGAGAAGTTGTTTGATTGTTGGGGTTATGAAATCAGTATCTTTGGAGGTTACTTTTATCGTGCGTTTTGGAAAATATTTGTCGAGTATTTGGTTAAATTTCCAGTAGAAGGTGTTAAAAGCCGGTTGTAGTTCAGTGTCGGAGAGTTGGATTTTTTAATTTTGCCTTTCTCTTTGAAATTAACTCGTTGTTGGGGGGTGGTGGTTATAAAAGTAGATGCCTTTGCTGTCTTTCTGGATGTAATGTTGGGAGTTTCATCAGAAGCTATGATTGCTTTGTGGTCGCTTTTAGGGATTTGGTCGATGACATTGACGTATTTGAAGGGTGTGGATGTGAAAATTTGATCTAGATGGTTAGCAGCTCTTGTTGGTTTATTCGCGATGGGCATAAGTCCGGTAACCTTGATAAGGTTTTTTTTAAAGTTAGTTGACATCACCTGCTATAATAATTTCAGTGGTTGGCGAGTCTTTCTTGATGCTTGATACGCAGGATTCAAGGCTAATAGACTGGAGGATTTAAACAAACAACTGAATATAGACATTTACGAAAGAGAGATCATCCTTGCTGACTTAAATACACATAATAATCTATGGGACAAGAAAGCGACACCAAACAACAGAGGACAAGATATCTGTGAATAAATCTTGGAACAAAGGTGTACCCTTCTCAACGACGGCCAAGTAACACGAGTTGATCCAGGCACAGAAAATGGTTCTTCCGCTAACATCACTATTATTCATGAAGACCTGTTAGGATACAATAATTGGAAGGTTGTCAAACCCCTAAACTCGGACCACCTCCTTATTCTCATTGACTTAGAGACCAAGAATATCAATGCTTTGGGAAAAAAGAAGACTCAATCGAAATTGAATTGGAGGTTCCTGGGAAAGCTTCACTAACCAGATAAAAACCGAAGGGGATAGTATTATTGCCGACAGCACCCACAAAGGAATATTGACCAAAAAAATTGCTGACTCCTTCCCAAAATTCATTCTCAAAACCGCCTACTCCCACTCCTACAAAGGGTTCAAGGCTTTAGGTATATATAAACAACAAATCGTGGCTCACTAGAGATATTAATGAACAAAGCGAAATCCGGGACGCCATTTAGAGTGACCACACTGCCAACCCGGAAAAAATAGTAGTCCAAAACAACAAACTCAAGGACATGATCAACACCAAGAAAAGGAAATCTGGCAAAGAAAAATCATTGAAGCAAAAGGCAGCCTCGACAGAAAGTAAAAGAAAATAGTGAACATCCTTCAGTCCGACAGAAGGAACTATACAGACATCAATCAATCAGACGTTCAGACAGCCATTGACCAACTGAATGGCAACAAAGCAGCAGGACCGGATTAACATCCCCAAAGTTTCTCCTAGATCTAGAATCCAAAACCGCAAACTTCTTTACTATCCTTTTCAAAAATCATGGAACACAGGCTTTGGCGAAGATCCACAAATCTGGCGAACAGCAGACATAAGACCAATCCTGAAGAATGGAAAGGACCCCAAGGAAGTAGGCTCTTATAGGCCCATGAGCCTCACTTCGATGATAGAGTTTTTAACAGCAGACTTTCGTACTACCTGGAATCTAGATACCTAATAACACAAACCATGCAGGCGTTCGACAGTACAGGAGCACTGAGGACCAACTCATCAAACTCTCCAAAAGTATAATTGACGCCTTCCATGCAAAACCTATGAAAGAACAGTCTCGCCCTTTTGACTATAGTAGAGCATATGACTGAGTTTAGAGACAAGACTGCTTTGGAAACTCTCGAACAAAGGAGTCCTCAACACTATCATCCGTTGTATCCAAGGATGGATGAGTAACCGAATCTTATGGGTAACCTACAACAACACTAGAAAAAGAAGAGAGAAAAGTCAAAACAGAAGTGGCCATCGAACTTAGAGTGGAAGAAAATACGGAGTACGACGGAGATATAACGAAAGGAGAGTTACAAACTGCAATCCAACAAACA
>JAYRBW010141246.1:0-15091 GCA_036023295.1 Invenusta paracnida | reverse complement strand
TGGCGCCACACAATACCGCGCACTTTTAAATTTGAAAATTTTTGGCGCGAAATTCAAAAAGTACTTTACTCGAGTGGAGGGGGGGGGTCTTTGTTCTCGCGGTCTACCTTTCCTATTACTAACGACCGTTTTATGAAGTGATAAGAAAAAATTTGAAAGAATTTATGTAGAATACCATAATGAGACCTTAAATATTGTGTACGTACTATCTATTCTATATATATATGTGAATTGTAATAGGGCTAGCAGCTGTGCTAGTCAATTGATTAACAGGTATGTTTGGTTTGGTTGGCGTCGTACGAAGGACGTGAAGACGTAATTTGTACAATTACAGTCACCATCGAACGTTCAAGTAGCGGTCCCAGTATTAGAGATAATGAAGTCACCTTACGAATCCGAGATAAGATCGATCGCATCAATTCCAATATTAGCCTACAGTGGATCCCGGCCCGTATGTACGTGACTATGTATATATAATTGGATATTTTTAAAAATCCATAAAGTGAATATTATTTACTAAGAATACACCGTAGCTAGACTTTAAAAAAGGAGATTTTATCGCCTTAAAATAAAAATATGAAATAACGCTTCATTATAGCTGAAAATTGTTATTCATTAATTTAGAAAATATCTATAATAAAACATTTTAAAATTGTTGGTATAAAAGTGTCCCATTCTAATTGTTAGGACAAAAGTACACTTTTATACATGTACACACGATAACATGTTTGGGCATAAATCAATCTAAGAAACATCGTATTCTAATGTACACAATATTATTGTAGATATACATAGTTATAATTTGTAAACTTATTCACTAGTATTCATTTTTGAAGCCTTTAAATGAAAAAATACAATATTGAAATAAAAATATATAATATTGAAATAAAAATATATATATAATATTTTACTTGCGTTGAGGTATCATTAAAAACTCCTACAAAAACATGTGTTAACATTTGAAAGCATGTATAAACAATTATATATATATATTTGCAATCATAAAAGTATTTTCTCTAGCGTAATAGGGAATTGAATCCAACACAATAATGCGTATATCTTTTCCTTTTCAAACACATGTTTTATCCGTTTGGTTTTAATTAAAATCTATCAATAATAATTATAATTTTAGTGTCTGATTTGCGAGCAATAATTGTTGTATTAGTAACTATTTATTTTGTTAATCCATTTTAAAATATTAATCCTGATTACACGTGTCTACTTGAAAGGAAAAGTATCGAATATGGATTAAAAGTAAATATTTCCCAAATTTTAATCGGTTAGGATGAGTTTTATATATAAAAGGCGCTGGAAGACGTACCACTGAATAACGTGATTTAAAAAATATAACGCATAAAAATTTAAAAATAAACAACAGATTATAACTCTATAAAATAATTGCATATAGTATAAACAGAGGTAGTTTAAATAAATTGTTATTCGACAACCTTATTTAATTTTCTTAAATAAAAACCAAAGATAGTTTACGATCAGTCATAGTAAAAATGTATAACATTCATTAAATATGCCTATCTGGATAAAGGACTTAACTATTTTGTGCACCATTTATATATATGACATATAAATGATATTTTAATGTCGCACAACATAACCAACCTATCAAAAAATAAAATTGTACATTATCTTAAGTTATATGTATTAAATTGATGTACTACTACAAAATTTATCAGTAGTACAAAATGTATTACTATTTTATATGAAACATATCATATTTTATATAATATTCAGGCCATAGAATAATCAATAGACAGAGCATCGACTCCAAGGTGGTTGCTATGCAAAAGCGTAAATAATTTTATTAATTATCTAAAGGCCATTTTAACTAAATGAAAAATAATAAAATGAATATTAGTCCTATTAGATATATTTTTATTATATACTTTTACGTATTGGAAGTTACAATACCACTATTGAAGTCATTTATCCATTAATACATTTAATTTTATTTAAAATTTACATTGTTTATTTCTTATCTGCCGCCATTACCGTTTTCTTATTTTCATCAATAGTGTATTAAAATGGCAGAAAAAAAGTAAGGAGCTATATTTTTATTATGACAATTATTTATGAGCAATAATAGCTGCATATTATTCCAGAATAAGAATATTTGATAATTCATGGAAGACAATCTCACCTATAAACATTCTCAAGATAAGATTCACAAATGAATCAAACTTTAATTCATAAAAAAATTGCTATCCGCACTGTTTGACATTAATATAATGTTAATTATTTTCGATTCGTGAAAGAAAATTGTTAAAATCACACATCTTATTAATAGAAAGATCTTTGCGATTTGACCACTGTTAAATTCTGCATTTTGTATACCTACATCATCTTGAGTTCCTTTAATAGTTATTTTATTGAAACTCCAAATAAAATATTCATATTATATTAAAACTCCAGAAAATAAATAGATGTCGTTGATAAATTCTTGGAAATTTACTCTCTGCTTCGGAAAAATTACAATGGATGATTTAATCATGTTATTTTATTATTGGATGCTCATGCGTATCGATCACTATTATTTCATCGGTAGTCCATTGGCATTATGACATCTTATTATTGAAGAAATTGCAAACTTCTACAGCATATTGTTTTGACAAGTACATACTCATAATATAAATAATTATTTTTAAATCAAGGATATACTGCATAATTTAACGTTAGACCTTGGTTGATTCATACACACATTCAAAATTGATGCAAAAATAAAATCATATAATGCATAGAAGATAAATTTAAAAAAAATCAAACTTCACGCAACGTACCACTTTTAAATATAACCGATATGGCAACTTTATCAATGAATATATCAAAACATTAAAGATTTTTAATGTTTGCTTATCATTAAATAATAAAAATAATAGTTTTTGTGACCGTAATCTCTTCGATGAATCAATATTTGTTCTATTTAAAGTCTATGGTTGACACCCACGCATCATTGCATTTGATTGAAACATATATTGTTTATAATGACTTACCTTATTATTTACAATTATTATTACCTTATTACCTTTATTTATTGAAAGCATTGTACCTATTATTTTGAAAAGATTTATATATTATAATAAAATATTGATTTTAATGCGTATTAATATTTCATTTTATTGTACTACTTATAAAGTTAGAAAGCAAAAGTAATACATAACATGTTTTTATAAAACTATTTCATATCACTTTAAAAATAATAAAAATGAATTCTACATATTAAATTGACTCTACCAATAAAATTATGTAAAATTATTCAGATATACACACGACATATCTTGAAGTCAACCCTCTGTTTATTCTTTACTCTCTGATTAAGGCTTTCATGTTTTTAATAAGCTTTATTATCTCTGTACGTCAATCGACTGACACAGCTGCCAGCCAGGGTCGAGGGAAATTAATTATAGTCCCAAACCCACTCTCATAGACTGTCACTCTACCGCTGCTACCCCGTCCTCGGGGGGCTTTCATATTAATTTTAAATCAACAACTTTCTGTAGAATTGTAATAACTATGACTAGCTTAAAATTGAAATAAGACCTAGGACCCACCCACCTTTGGAATGCATTGAATCGGCTGGAATCATCCCTTCCGTAGTCCGTGTCGCTTTAGGATTTCCCGCAGTTGAATAAATCGTCGCATCCCGATTGTAATTCGACGCGGATGGTGCCCCTGTCGTAGTTATCCCCGAATCTGACTTTCCGTAGATTGCCGTATACTTATTTAGGAGATCCGGCGTGTCTTTCAAAAGCTCCTCAACTGACTGCCGATTGTAAGAAGAAACCGAACCTCCGGTAGTAGAATTTGAGGATTTTCTAAGCGACGCCACTGTGTTCCGATTTTTTTGACAGGCGTAGACTATAGACCCGGGTGAGGGAGTTGACTTCTGCTGAAGAGCATTGACGCCCATTGAATCATATTGCTTCCTACCAACAACGCTATTATTTCCCATACTGGACTGCTCCATCCAGTGTATGCGATCCTGGTGAATCGCCAAGTAGGTCGCAGGCGAAGGCTTTGATCGGGAAACTGTTGACGTGTCAACTTGGTGCCGCGGAGTTGGGGAGTAGGAAGGAGACCGGCGACTGTCGTAAACCGGGTGGAACCCTGGTGGACTTTTGTAAGCTGAGGATTGCATGGACTTGTACTCGCTCGCTGATACGAAGTACTGAGGCCTTGGGACGCTGGATGAGACGGCAGCGGGTGGTGGAGGGGGTGGCGGTGCTGGCTGGGCAGTTGAGTGAGGGTAGGAGTGTTGTGAGAGGGTACCAGCGGTGGAAAGGGGTTTTGTGTGACTGGCGGTGTAGGAAGGTGGGCATCGGCTGTACTTGTTGACCTGCTGCTCTGTGCTGACGGAGGGAATTGTTGAGAGCTGGGATCGAGGATACTGTGGGACGGAATAAAGAGTACTTTCAGTATATTTAAGCAAGTATAATTTATTGATGAGTAACATTCTACCTTTAACTATGATTTTAGTAATTCAGGGTAGTCAACTAATCTTGAAACAAATTCAATGTCATGAGAATAATACGTACACTATTATGTTGTCTTCACCATTATTTTCAGTAAATTTTTCTGGTGTCAATACTATTAATAATTTCCAAGTATTAAAAAAAAATATGCATCTATATATATATATATATACTCTGTACATGCATACAGTTCGCCAAATTTAGACAACACAATAATAAAAAATTATGAATTGACTTGCAGAATGCAGAATTCAAAATGGAAATTTAGAATGAGGAGCTTAAAATGTAAACTATTAACTTTTAAATGCAGAATTGTAATTTTCAAATGCAAATTGCAAAATATAAAATGTACATTGCATACATAACTCAAATAAATCCCTTATATATATATATACATTATATACATATGTATGTATGTACATATTCCAACGAACCTTATTCCATTCCATTTTCGGTGCATTCTCACAACGACGCCAGCTTGGAGTGTGCATCACCCCCTTGTTCAGCCCTCCTACAGACGATGGAGCCTGGGGCGTCACAAGCAGCTGGGTAGACGACAAGGACGAGGATATAGCCATGGGATTGTTCTTCTCTTGTAGGTTACTGCCAATAGTATTGCCGCTTCCCAAGGCTCCACCTACAGGCTGTTGAAAGCTGTACAACGAAGGGTAGCTGCCCGAATCCGCAAACTGGGGCCTATGATCGTACAGTAGGCGTCTTGAGGTCCCAGCGCCATGGCTGCCAGGGGTGGCGTGACTATTTCCGGAGTACGCGGGAAACTCCCGGTTGTCTTTCAGAGTGAGGATATCCTGTCCGGAGATGAAGGATCGGTCCACAGCTCGTCGGAACACGCACTGACTGCACCGGGAGAAGTCGATCGTGGCCAACAGCTTTCGTCGTTCATCCTTGGAGACGTCTGAAGAGTGAAACAATAAACAAATTGGAAAAGATTATTTCATCATCCATATATATAGCTACCTCGGGTGACATATTTGTTTGATTGGTTTGCATTAGTAAGCAAGGGAGGAGTCAGTATACTTGCGAAAAATATACGTAATCACTCATATAAGTTTAGAATAAAAAGTCATTTACTGAGGGACAATTTTGATAATCTTGATTAATTTACAATAAAACCGAAATCTTCTGTAAAAGTTGTGAGACCTCTAAAGCAAAGTTTGAATTCTTTACAAATTTAATAAAAATACCCTTTGAACAAGATGCAAAAGATGTCGGAGGTTTTTAAAAATATTGAAACCAGATATTTGAATATATGCTTGCTAAGAATACACTTACACGAATCCTAAATAAACTTATTTAGGCTAAAATTATTCACTTTAAATTTCTAAAGTTGATTTCCAGATTTCTCTCTATCTATGTGTGTTATGCCTCTTACCTTGCACCAAAATTCTCTCAACAAGCACAAACATCTCATCCGGTTTCGGTTGTAGCAGTACGGGAACAACGTTGATGAGTCCGATAAACTCCTTTGGAGAGAACATTTCATGGAGCACACCATCCTTAATGTAGGCATCGAAGAAGTCGGCAAAAGCCCCGGGATTCGTACTGTGCAGGCCCAAAGCTCGCACAATTATGTGCACCATCAAGGTCGGTGGAAGCTGGTATAGCTCCTCTAAATGGAACTCAAAGAGGATTTCCCCAGCAACAAGTAGCAGAAAGTCCCAGCAGTCGCATTTGTAATGCTGGGCAATGAGGAGGGCCAATTTGAGCCATTTCCCCGATATTGTGTGATGAAGAAGGCGACGGTCCGGTAAGACCTTTATGACGGAATCGAGCACTTCCCCCGGGGTGTACTGACGCACGGAGAGCGCACTCTCGTCCGAAGATACCGTTGTTGTCTCATTTTCCGAAGTACTGCTGTACGCATGGTTGTTCTGGTTCACCTGCAACAGAGACTTCAACGGGGAGGTGTAGGATGTCTTCATGAAATCGTAGTGTCCAAAAGTTCTCTCCCCGGGCGATTCCTCAGGACTGGAACAAGTATTCAAGGTCAGTGTACCCGCTGTGTTACTCACTTCTGATTGGCGCATTGGAACCCCGTGTTTCCAGAGTCGTCGAAATTCGGTATCTTTTTCGGGAAATGATATTCTGTTGATTTTATTTCCGCCTCCGCCTCTTATACCTGGCCCTCTGCCATTGGTTTGAGATTTAAGTGTAGCTGTAACATTCTCACTCGAGTAATTACTCGTTAAGTTCTTGGGTATAAGGGATTCGAATGACTGCTTGATTTTACGCACCATTTGTCTGCTTTTATCGATTGACTCACAAATGCACTTTTTGTCGATATTAGAACACATGACACCGGAACTTTCATATCTGCACTGGTGTATGTTACTTTGTTTCGATGTTTGAATATTTTTTGATACCGAATCTATTTTTGTGTGGTATATCTGCTCAAAATTCTCATTGTCACACTCTTTTGCTTGATCAAAAATAAGGGATAAGCTGTCACAGCTAAGAGATTTCTCCTTTTCTTCAATTGAATGAACCAAGCACTGGTATATACTTTGTTCTTGTCGAGCATTACTCGAACACTTCGGTAAATCTGTCGTTGTTTCAACATACACTAATTGATCGTCATTCCTATGCTCTATTTGTTTCTCATTTTTTCTTGGATCTTCTTTTTTAGGTGAGTTCTGAACTTCCGCAAAAAGTGAAATATGTGATTTTTCTTTTACAATTTCTTCAGTCCGGTACAAATCATCATTCAAACCCTTAATTAAGTCAAAATGTTGTATTCTCTGAGAAGAGTTTGGCATTTTCAAAGAGTTTGCAATGAATTCTGAATACTGGTACCCGTATGATTTGGGAATTCTATTTTCAGTTGGAGAATAACAGTCACCTGCTGTAGTAGTTGCAATAAATTCCTCAGGAAGCAATACAGGAGTAGAAGCTGCTGATATTGATTCCTCACTTTTCGTTTCAGAAGGGTCGGGAGTAACTAATTTCTCAGGCTTAAATACTATGAAATAAGAAGACTTTTCCAGTGGACTAGTGTCACCCTCTTCGTTAGTTTTCTCTTCCGCGTTTTCTAAAATGTTAACATTCTGTTTTAGTTTCGGGTTACTTTCAGACAAGGACACAGGCGTTTTTACTTCAGACATTGAGGCGTTAGGAGTGTCTACTCTTGCATAAGAGTGGCGTGTTTCATTAACCGTCTCTTCCTCGTTGTCGTCATCATTATATTCTACGGATTTAGGAGTAGGAACTTTTTTATGATTTTTTCTTAGATGGAGTAATCGTTTGCCCACAAGGTTCCTAGTTCTTGATGATGATGAATCACTCTTATATGGTGTTGATTTAAAATTATAGCACGTGTTTATCGATGAAGCCTTAGAGAATTGATCAACTGGTCGACTATCAACAAATTCAGTATCCTCCATTGCTGAATTATATTCATTCGGAGAGATGCCATGTTCTAGGCTAGATTCTTGTATCTCCTCTTGTTCATAGGAATAGACTGAAACTTTGTTATTTTCATCAGTTATGTTGACGTTATCTATCCCTTCCATCTGAAAAGTATCACACGGTACTGAGTTTGGATACAATTTCGATGATACTATCTCTTGCGAGCTTTCTGTTGTCGAAATATCACATTTTGCGCTTTGTTTAGTACATGATGACATATTATTGGAATCGCGCTGCTCATTAAACACTTTGTCTTTGACATTGTTATTTAAACTATTTAGGGTTAAATCGAAAGTATCTTTGCTACTTCGATTTGATAATTTGTTACGCAGCTCCATTTGAGGAGTTAAAGATTTATCGCCCTTACTTTTTTTTGATTGCTCATTAGCCCAGTGGCTAAGTGGTCTACGATCGAAAGAATATTTTCTGTATCCCTGTTTAAAGGAATTTCTTGTGGACAAGCTGTTTCTTCCGAATGATCTATAACTCATGCCACTTTCTCGCTGGGATTTTTCAGGAAAAGCTAAGCTGCTTCTCCGATTTCGACTTCCCATATAGGGACCAAATTGAACACAACTGTTAGGAGTATTTAAGACATCCTTGTAAGACTGCAGTTCAGAAGATATTGACATTCTAGTACTGTATCTTTTTGATCGCGATTTTGGGTTAAAAACAGCACTAGTATCGGCTGTTTTTACTGATGCAGTAACTGTGTCTACAGTTTCGCCTTTGCCGTCAGTTTTTATTGCCGTTTTATCCTTATCCTTATTTGCAGAGCTTACGAGTGTAGTTATTTCTTTTGTATAGCTACTGTTGGAAGAGTTGTTTTCATTCTTGTTTTTCTTATTAGCCACAGGCTTTCTCATTTGGGCTGTATCTAAATTATGCATTTTTGAACTTCCCTGTAAGACTTCAACCGTTCGAGGAGATGGTTTTCCAGGTGGTGGAATGCTCTTTGGTTTTGGTGGTTGTCCTGATGCAGCGGTAGCAGAAGTGAGATTGTTATTGGGTTTTTTGACATTATTTTGATTTTGTTTGAGTGGTTCTTTCTTTGGTGGAGAACCTTTTTGTACTTTATTACCTGAAGTACCAGTTTTATCGGGAGATTCTGCTCCTGTTTTTGCTTTATTTTTGGGCGAAATCGAGCCAGCTTTTGGAGGCTTTTTTTCATTAACCGTAGTATTTTTTATTCCGTCTTTTACTTTTTGTGGACTGGCGGAATTTGCTTTAATGTTTGGATTTGGATTATTTTGACTCGATTTTGGTGGTTTCTTTGATTTTGAAGGACTTATAGAACCTGCTTTAGGAGTTGCTGATTGTTGCTTAGGTGTATCTACCTTGTTTTGTGCATTTCCTGAATCTAATTTAGATGTATTTTGTTGAGATGGGGCAGATGGTGGTTTCTTGTCATCTTTCTTGGGACTAGCAGAACCTGCTTTAGTAGGTTCCGTAATTTGTTTTAGTTTATTAGAATCTTCTTTCGGGGATTCCTTTTCTTTCTTTGGACTAGGGGTAGTAGGTTTCTGAGCCTGCTTTTTATCGGTATGATTTTCTGATCCTTGCTGTTTATCTTCACTTGAGACAGCAGAACTTCCTTTTTTTGTTGCCTTATTTTTTTTCTCTGAATCTTTTGGAGATTCTTTTTCTTTTTCATTTGATTTAACTCTAGTAATCTGTTTTCTGTTTTCTGGATTGTTGGAAACCTCTGAAATAGCTGTTTGTTCGTTATCAGTAGTTCCTTGATCACTTTTAACATTCTCTGAACTTCCCTTAGACGCTTTGTTTTTTACTTTATTACTTAGTTGTTCCCTCGACTCACTTCTACTCAAAACTGATTTTGGGCCGCCGCTCTCCTGATCCGATTGTTTTCCTTTTTCCTTTTCAAACTTTCGCTCTTTCGGTTTTGGCTCTTTTACGGTGGACTTATTTCTCGAATCTTCTTCTTCCGTAAGGCTAGAGGAAGAAAGTGTTTTGTCCTCCATTTCTACTACGTCAACTTTGTGTCCTTTGGGTTGCTTTTCTTTAACGTCGCGCTTACGTTTTTTTGAACGCGTGCGACGTTTATCTTCTGACTTACTAACTGTAGTTTCTGGGGTTGCCTTGTCTTTTTTTTGTCGTTTGCGAGAAATTTGAATTTCATCAAGTAGTTTACTATCTTGAGTGGAAGTGTCATCTGATGTAGAATTTTGTGATCTCGTTCTGTTTCTCTTTTTCATCCGTTTCTTGCGATTTCTGTGTTTCCCATTTGAGAATCGTGACAGTTTTTCTTCTAGCCTACGGTCGAACGATTTAAAAATTCGCAAGAGAAAATCATGAATAAAGTGAGCCAACTGAAGCCACAGGTGCTTTCGATCACCACAGTGCTTAATGAATGAGAGTATATAGGATAAGGGTAACCTTTCAACCCGATCAATTATCAAATCTGTACCTGGAACATCATTGGCCGACCTTGGGAGAGTTTCACAGGGAAGTGGGTACATTTCTAATGTGGCTAAAAGGCACTTTTCGATAGCTTTGACCTTGGCCGCGAGACTTCCCAGTTCCAAACATTGGTGCAGCATTTCTAGAATGTGCGAAATGGTCCCTGTGTTATATGCAGATTCCAAAACGTCATCGATATATTCATCAGCAAGACAAGCCAAGTTTGAATTGCCAAACATTTGGAGGAATTCAGCAGCGCAGCGAAGGCTGATAATGTTCGCCAGTGTGAAGACAATACACTTTCCATAGCAGAAGTCAGCAACCAATGAAAATGTTGTTGGACCCCCGGGAAACCAGTTAATTTTTATTTCATCCGAATTTGATTTCTTAAAGTATTCGCATTTTAAATTTAGGGGGAATTTATGTAGTCTAAAGTGGCGCCCTTCAATAAAAACAGAAAAATCGGAGTTTTCGCCGGATTCTCGAACTTTTGATATCTCCATAGCACAAAATACAATAATATAAGCTTCCAATATATGTATTTCCTGAATCAGAATACCGGTGTTTAGAAAAAGTTTCTAAGAAAATATTGTAGATAATCGATTTTTATGTGTAAAGATTTTTAAGTTTATTCATATTCCAAATATATTAATATTCCATAATGTTCAATGATGTAAGCGATTTCTTTGATTCATAATCGATTTTTGTGAATGAAATGTATACTTCGATAAAATTTTTATTTAATGGTCTGGATTTGATTAACTATACGATGCAGTGATATTTTTTTAAATCATTTTAATTTAGACCATTTTATCACAGCGTAATAGTAGACAGATTTTCAAATCATTTTGATTACATATGCATCACTTTGTAAATTTTATCGACAGAAAATTTATATCTATTTATAAATATTCATCCCTGGTTCGCATCATTAAACATAAATCTATAATCTAATAGTAATCTATCAAAACTCTATGGCTCGTATCATAGAGTGTGTAGTATATTTAGTCGATCAGGTCGTTAGCCGTTCTTTTGTCACCTCCGTCCTTTCGTGTCCTTCTCCAACCTGCTCGTTTCATCGCTCTTTTATTAGTAGAGACCATCGATCCACCATATTATTTTTTATGGAGTCAATTCATCTAGCCCTCGGTCGTCCACGTCCTGGTCTGTCTTTGACTGCTCCCTCCATGATGGTCTTTTCGAGACATTCACTACCACGCCAACGGATGTGACCGAAAGAAGTAGCTATCCGCCTTTTAATGATGTTGATAAGACTATCAGGATTGTGCACTTTCTTTAGTACTGTGATGTTCGTGGTTTTCGACTCCCATTTGATGTTCAGCCTTCTACGGTAGCACCAAAGTTCGAAACTTTCGATACGTCAGTGTCCAAGATTCGCATCCATAAAGGGCAATACTAAAAATTTGCGATTTCAACAGTCTGAGCTTTGTGCCTTTTGAAATGTCATTCGATTTCTACAATTTGTTGAGGTCGCCATAGTAGGTCTGTCTTGCGATGACGAAACGAAGCTTCACTTCCTTTTCACGTTCCCCTTTGTTCGTAATTGTGCACCCTAAAAAGTTGAAAGTTTCAACCACGTCAATATGTTCACCGTTTGCCGTAATATTCGTACTATCATTTATTTCCATTATTTTGATATTTGACGTTAAAAAAGTCTTGCATCCTCACTGGCAATTTGCATACGTTCAATGATAATCTAAATCATAGAGCAATTAAACAATGATGTGAATTCAATCATTTCGAATGAAATAAGAATGGAATAATTTTATATTTATTTTTATTTATTCATATTAACAGATTTCAATCAATACAACAGATATGCTACGCTGTTTATAGCAAGCGTAAATTCGAGAAATCAAAAACAGTATCAATAACTCCATATATAATCGTGTTAAAATCAATCAGACTTATTTGGTAAAAAAAATAAACTGATATTAGAACATGAACATTTATTATATTTTCACAATTTATGTATGTGGTTTTTATTTATATATGCTAAATTTCTGGATGGCTTTAGTAAAAACGCAAGCACATAATCAAATAGGTTTTATTAATATCACATCCATATATTATTTATTACATAGTCTAACTTTCTTATGCATTGTAAATTGAACTAACATTATTACTTTTTATCACACTATTCTTTTGCGAAATAACTCAAAAACTAAACCTAAGCATCTATTACAATATTAGTGCTTCGTAGCAAGTCTAGATTATCAATAAAGACTTATATTCAACATCTCCATGTCTAAATATTCTGTAAATTATGATTTTATAATAAAGAGAGGATTTTATTATGTTATAGTTATGTTTATAAAAATTATACAATATATATAAAGGAAAATATTTATAAAGTAAAGCAATCATCTATGGTTATGTTTTAATTTTATAGATAAATGAAAGGCTGGGTTTTCCCTGAATACTTATTTTTGTTAGAGTTAAAAATACTCTAATATTTCAAACTGAAATATTTTGTGAAATAAGTATTATATATTTAATATGTCAAGATGGTATATTTTATGATTTTTATTTTATTTTTAAATGTAATTAATTATATATTTTATACAATGTTAGTACATTAAAATAAATCGAATATCATCCATTAATAAGTTCTAAAATGATTTAAATATTTTTTTATAGTACATTGTCACCCCCCCCCAAATATATAAAAATTTATTAAAATAAAACATTTTGCATATAAAATCAATAAGAGTTCATTCATACTCTTTTGATAAATAATCTATAGCTGTGAGCATTATTAAAATACAACGATTAATTATCAACAAAAATGTACAACGCAATACACATTAAATCAATACGAGTGAAATCTCTGTATATATTTACTCTATGGCTGTGAGCACACAGTAATTATACATAGTATGTTGACTCTTATTGATTTAATGTGCATTGTGTTGTACATTTTTGTCGATAATTAATCGTTGTATTTTAATAAAGTTTGTATAAATGGATTATAAATAAGTAGTATTATTTTCAAAATATTATGATTAATTATCAAGTCTAAAACAATTTTAACATACGTCACAAGATTCTATCAAATATAATTAACTACTTTTGTATGAAAAACTTATAAACCATATAAACATTAAATAACCAACTTTATTTATCTCTTTGTCTTTTTATTTGTTTCCAAAAATGAGTACTAATGCTTGCAATATCGCATAGTTCAATGTAATAAATAAATATAGATCTGTAATATTTTCACTGATATTAAAAAAAGAAAAGTTCAATAATCATAATAAATTTAAAAATTAAACATAATTCTAGTCACAGTGATTGATATCAACAACCTAATATCTACTACGATTATTAATTACTAAATGGAACAAATTATCGTACTTAATGTTATCTACCGTCGTCCAACCTCAAAGAGGACGACAGCGGGCAATGACGATGACAAAAAGACTAGATTATTACAATCATAGAGTAATTATACATTGAGCTCCAACTCTTATTGATTCTGTATGCAGTTTTATACTACTATTGTGATACCTAATAGCTTTTGCAATATAATGTTTTAAAATTCACAACAATTAAATCGGTTATGGAGTAAAACAGTTTATTACTCTATGGTAATCATTACTCTATGATTACAATAATCTATTATTTATCAAAAATCAATTATTTATGCCACTTGGACGATGCAGTAGTATAAAAGTCAAAAGTAAAGGCATCAGCTTTGTAGCTTGAGATTAGACAATGCGGTATCAACATGTTAAAGACATAGATATAGATTAACTATAATATTTAAAGTATATTTATATCTATGGTTAAAGATATTTACCTAGTTCAGCTAGTGATGAAATTGTATGTCATTATATTTGCTATTAAAGCACAATAAATAGATAAATATGTAATATAAACTCAAAGTTGATAAAAATAAGGAAACAAAAATTCAGAAAAGAATCTTGGTTATGGTACATTTTGCAGTAGCAAAGAATAATTATATGTTTTCAAAACGAACTAATTAATTTTAAATAGCAGAAACAAACATTTGATACCTGTAGCCAAGTATATTTTATAAATTTGTGTTCTCTTATTTTTATGAACTTTTGACAAAAGGCTCCAAGTTCATTTTTGTTTTGGTATATATGTATCATGAAATAGTAATAATAACAAACCCCAATATTTCGGTATTGAGTGTACAATTTGATTCTAATCAATTGATATTAATATATATCTAGATATATATATATTGAGCATAAAAGCAATACAACAAAAGATTAATTAGTTAGTCAGTCACAGTAAAAAGGAGATGCAAATACTTTTATAGGTAATTTTGGTTTATAATATTTCTAACGGCAAAGTTCTTCATTTCAACTACGCGGATGTGGTAAAGAGTTTTAGTTTTAATAATATTAAATTTTAACCTAAAATAAATGTTAGATTAATTATTGTTATTTACTCTTTTTATAGAAACTGACAGATATCAAAATAACAATCAACTATATATTTTTATAATTTATTAACGAAAGCTACAAAATGTTTACAGATAAATCGTTGGAGAGGCAACATTTCATACGTATTTTTATGCTTAAAACCATAGAGTACACATAGAGAAACGACTCTTATTGATTCTGTATGCAATTTTACACTACTTCTTGTCTACCCTAAAATTTTTGCAAAATATTTTTTATAAAATTTACAACAATTAAATCGTTTGTGCAGTAAAACAGTTTTAGATACACAGGCAATGAATTATATATTACAGACAACTTACG